>JABCKI010000127.1:0-34916 GCA_018282025.1 Sphagnurus paluster | reverse complement strand
CTGGTATTACTAGGTTAACGGGTTTCGGGTCTCTTTAACCCGCTGACCTAGGAAAACTAACCCGTTCTGGGGTTCACGGTGAATCAGGCCCCTTATACCTCCGTGACAACTGTACATGTGTGTCGGATACAGTCGTCCGTGTGCTAATATGACCACCCATTTCCAGGTCAAGCTCATTCAACCTGGCAAGCCTCGGTGGAATCACATCCCTTTCAAATCTGATGAGATCTGATGCAACCCTCCCGCGTGGCCCTGCGTACTTCGAAATGTATACGTATTGTGGTGTAGTGAACATTTTTACCCGTGTATAAAACAATACACTACTTTGTCAGTGGCTCTTCGACGAGTTGTAAAAACCCGAGAGCTGAGAGGAAACAACCCGAATTTCGGGTGATTTGACGATGGGTGTAATAATGCATCTAAAACCTGATCACGAAACCTACTCAAATGTGTCAAGAACGGATCGTTTCCACCTAGTTTCTACTCGTTTTGTTACAACCCGTTGACTTGGAGAAAGTACTGAAAACTACTTGATAAAACTAGCTTTTTGTATCATATCCACCCGTTCAGCGGGTTATTTACCAGGTATAAACAACTGGTTCGGGGTTCCACATGTCCGATATGGATTCTTCCACAGACGCATTCAACTCATTAGTTGAGGCTGGCTCTGTGGGTTGTTCGCTGCTTGGAGCGGCATCCAGCCGTCTGGTATGAGGGGCATTCGGCCGTCTGGTATGAGGGGCATCCAGTCGTCTGGTATCCTTCTCAGCATTCGCCAAACGCTGGATTTCATTCTCAGCTTTGGCAACATTTTCCGCAGTGACGCGCGCTTGATTGGCCTCGAACCAGGCTTTCTTTGTCCCGAGATCCTCGACGACACGGGCCACATCAGCGGCCGATACAGGCGGAGGGATAGACAAAGAGAGCAGGGCTGAAAGTGTGGGTAGAGGAAGGTTAAGGGCAGCAGTCGCGGAACTGGCGGGGGTGGATGCAGTGGTCTCTGGGGCTTTGGGGGCCTTTTTACCCTTCTTCCCTTTCCCGACAAAGTATGATTCCTCGTCCTCGCCCTTCTTCTTCCGCACTATTGAGCCTTCAGGAGCAGCCTCTACCTGCCTGATTTCCAGCTTGGGAACTCCTGCAACCTCTGTCCTGGCAAACAAAGGCGCAGACTTGTACGTGACGTTCCCAGTGCTCTTTCCAGATAGGAAATCGATCAAGGTCTGACAATCCTCGATCTGAGCCTGGAAGGCCGGCACGTCTGCCTCTTCACGCAGACGCTCAGCAATCTCTTGCTTCTTCTGTGCCTCCTCAGCAGCCCGCTGGATACGATGCTTCTCAGCACGACGAGCACGGTCCTCATTGAGTTTATTCCAGTAACGGTCGTTGGCCTCACGGAATTGGTTGGCAGACTCGCGCTTTGCGTTGAAGAGGGCATTGAGCTCGGACTGGATGTTGTCACGTTCCTCGAAGAGTTTTGCACGTCCGGCGTAAGCCTCATCTTCTTCCTTCTTGAGTTCGTCAAGCTCGGCTTTGATCGCGTCGTAGCGGTCAGAGACAGCTTTGAATTCTGGGTCGTCGAGCTGTTTGCGCAGTTCTTCGATTGTAGCGCGGTCAGCCTCGATAGATTCTTGCTCCGATTGGAATGTCTCGACCAGGCGGCGATTGCGCTTGCAAGAACTAATTTCCTGCAACGCCCGCTTTTCATCAGCAAGTTTCATGTCTCCAGACTCAACTTGCTTCTCCAAGTTCCTGCATAACTTTGGTCAGCCTATGTTGACAGCAGAGTTGTCATTATCGACATACTTGATACGTGAGTCTACGTCAGCGACGGTCTTGAAAGGCACCTTTCCCTTCGCGGCCTGAAGATCTTTGATCTGACAAAGTATTCCTAAATTAATTACCTCAATTTAAGGAAAGGGATGGTGCGAACCTTCTTTTGAATGCCATCTTGGATAGCTTTCACCTGATCAAGAATGTTCGCCCTGGATGACTTGTTGCTAGACTGCTGGCTACGGATGCTGTCGAGTTCAGTGCGGAGCTCAGCACGGCGGTCATTGCCAGAACCAGAATTTGTCGCCAGAGAAATTTTGTCACGAACAGCGGACTGCAGTTTCCAGTTTAGAGTTTGCAATTGAATAGAAGAAATTGAATGTTACGGACCAACTTAAGCTGGAGAACATCAATCTCCTTCTTAATCTTGTCTTGTTCGGCATCATGGACTTTCTTGTCCGGTCTTCCACTTGCGAACGCGGCCAATGGATCCGACGTGTCCTTTTTATCAGCGATGGAGACCGGAGTAGTAGTGCCGTTGGTGGAGGAAGCTTTCGCCTTCGCGGCCGAGCCGTTAGTTGCTGGAGCAGCTTTTGACTTTGGGGCAGGCATAATAAAGCAGACTCGGTCAAGTAAGGTAGGTTTAGGGGGTATAGAGCAGATGTGCTGGCGGTCGGAGAACTCAGTGCAGATCGTGTGAATCTCAAATATCCGATATGTGCACTCTCGCTTGGCGTATATACGGTGTATATATTCAGAAAACAATCTGGGTGTCCAGCTTTGCCACCTCCTTGTAGCACTCATCGTACAGTTCTCGGTAGTCATCGTCTTTGTCCTCCTTTTCCCCATCCTTGCGCTTCTTTCTTTTCTGATCAGGGCAAACCATGACGCAGCTTGTCGGACGTTTTGTTGAGCTCGCATGTCCGAGTTCTTCCTTGGATGCGACAAATACATAGGGTATCTGGGCTTCTTCACTGAGCACAGGTAAATGTGAGATGATGTCAATAGGGTTGATATCAGCAGCGAGGATAAGAAGCCTAACGCAAGTTATTACAAACATTGTTATAACCAGTGGAGAAACGTACCCTTTTTCACCCTTACGGATACCTTTTACGACCTCCTTCACTCCGCGCTTTACTTGCCGTGCCTTGGAGGCTAGATAAAGTGTTAGGGCGAAGAATTCTACTGAAACAACCGCGCACCTTTTTTGATAGTTTTGTGTAGCTTTTTGACTAGCTTCTTTTGAGCAAGAGGATGTGCTAGTGGAGAAAGGTCTTCGGGAAGAATCACGACCTCCTCCTTTTCCTTCTTAGCCTTCTTGGGCGACTAGAAAGTACAGAATGATAAATAAATATACGTTTGATGGATCAGGATTGTATACTTTGGGACCGTCCGCCTCTGCCATCTCTACGTCGGGATTGCCATCCCCTTCGACCTCCTTGCGCTTCTTGTCCTTCTTTTCCGACTTGTCCTTGCCCATAATGTCGTTCAGAGGTGGTGGATGCAGAAATCAAATTTCTGTGACAGGGGAAGTGACAATCACAATGATCGCGCTCTTCAACACTAAACGCGTAGTTTCGGCGCAATTTGGACGACTCCGTATAAACTAAGATCTAAAGTGCCCTTCTTTCCCTTCTACTTCGTAATCCCCAGGGGGAATATGACTAATTCCCCGTAAGAAACTGAGTGTAACCCAGGACATACCACGCATTTCGATGTCATACCACCAATTTACTGCAATAGTTGTGCCACCAGACTGTCGTACATGATGCCACCAACCGGCAGGAAGGTATAAAGTGTCTCCAACACCAAGCGTGACCTTCATAGGATGAGCTCCGGGCGCCAGGACACCTGGTATATGAGGGTTAGATACCGAGGACCAACGAACTTCGCGGCCGGAAGATGGTTGGATTGACAATTGTGACGTTGAAGGATCTCGAGTATAAGTGCCATGCGGATATGTGCGCTCTAGATACAAACTGAATTTCGCATGCTCATCAAAAGCGTAGATTTAGGCCAACCTTTCAAACACCACCCTTCTGTCGGGGGAAGGAGGGTGAAGTGCTTTTTCCCTCGGATTACGGTGTATATATTTTCGTACGGATCTAGGAAAGAGTCAAAATTTGACGAGATATCATTTCAGTCAAGTTCCTCACCACTATGTATACTGGTTATGCTTCTGTCGTCTCCGATCCATAAGTTGACTGCGTCAGGATATCTTCCTTTTTATTGGTAGTAAGATACGCGATACAGAGCTATAGGGAAACATAACGCACCCAGAGCCTGTGTACACCAAGGTATATCTTTGGGAACATCCTTTCTAAGTTGCTCGAATTCCGACACCGAGCTCTCGCCTCGATCGTAAAAGTCACTGCTTGAATACATGTTGCCGTTTTGACTTTGCAGGTAACAAATATCCGAGCTGCTAGAATTAGATCCTATAATATCATGAGCACTATGTTTAATCAAATAATTTCAATAGCATGCTAAACCTGTTGAGATGTTTGAGAGAAATTCCGCCATAGTCATCTTTTCTAGATGAGGTTCAACAAAATACAACCGACCGCCAGGACCGCGAGTAACAGCATCTGCAAGCCTGATAGACCGTTGGTTAGATCGGCGAACTCAATTTTAAAGTATCCTTCGACCCGTTGGGTGTTACGGCAATAGACATCTCTCGCGAGCCCATCTGGTTTATGAGATATTCATCGGACCATCGTGGGGAAGCTGGGATCTGGAAGCCTATGATTGGGTCTTCATTGGGAAGTGTAAATTCACTGCAATGGAGTAGCCATCACCTTTTATTACCACAGGTCTAGATATATGAACCAATCGCGAAAACTCGAGCGCGGAAGGAGGGTTCTCAAGGATTTCAAAATGATCTCCATTTTGTTCTGCAACCCGGTTACTTTCAGTGATTTACATTGATCCAGAGTTTGAAATATATACCGTGATATTCTTTGGAAAGCCATCGGATAGCCTCTGCATGAGATGCCATGGTTGCAAAAGCCAGCTCTCGGAAAGTGCGGGCCGTCCTCATTTCGAGCTCACGTGCTAGTACAATGTGCTCGGACGCGTCGTAAAGTAGCGTCTTGTTCAGGCCTCACCTCTCTCCTGCCTGGCTCAAACGTCGTTTTCTACGGACCAGACGCGCGTATATAAATGGCCGAAAAAAAGAAGAGCGCAAAATCAAAATCTAAAATAGTTGGTCTGCGTCTCGTCTGCGTCTCGTCACGTCTGTTAACGAAGGACTGTGTTAGGCCGGACCAAAACAGAAGACCCTTCTTGATCTATTCCCAAAGAAAGATGTTCCTTTACTGGAAAGCTTTCCGCAATCTTCCCAAGAAAGTAACGTCGCAACCGCTGAGCCTGATGTGCCTGTAATAGCAGCGCGATATGTTGTGGACGTCCAGCACGTCTCCACGGCTGAGGTGGTGGAAAGACTTAGGCAAGGTGAATATTCCTTGCCTTGAAATTCACTCGGTAATCGAATTGAATTTACATCATAGCAAGCCTGGAGCCCCGACCAGCACACCCTTTCTTCGACAAGCCAACCCTTCCACTGCCCTCTGATCTATCCGCAGAGCAGTCTACGACCTCCGATGATAAGGTGATAGAGATTGTAGATGAAGAATCCACGATTGTGATATCCCCCGACACTCCGAAACCACTGCTTTCGCTTTTGCCAGAGGCTGGCAGTCAGGAAGACCCTATTGTCCTAGATTCTTCTCCTCTGAAACCGCTCCCTGTGCGTAAGCCTGGCGCATCTAAAACCCTAGCACCTCTTTTTGCTCCGCGTCGTCCAAAGTCCTCGGCTGCGTCAACATCTTCAACGGCGGCTGCGAATAATCTCGATGCGCCCTATCCTGATCTTGATTCGCAACATGTTCGCGGTCCGCAACAACACTTTCCCTCTTCACGGCTACCTTTTGCTCGCCGAGAGAAACCTACCAAGAGCTTTGAGGAGGCCGCCCGCGAACCTTTCACATTGAAGGATTTGAACAGGGAAATTATCTATGACACCACCCCTAATGTACCATCATCAACTGCTGATAAAATCTCAGACGAGGCAACATCTATGTACCATTCTCGGAGTCATCCTGCTATCTCACGCTTCAACACAGAACTAACCGCGTCAGCCTCGAGGAATCGTATGTGGGTCGATAAATGGCACCCTACACGTGCAGACGAGGTACTCGGTAACGAGGACAATGCTATGTATTTGCGCGACTGGATCCGCGCGCTGGAGTTGCACCTTGGGAGCACCGAACCAGACGCGAACTCCGGCCTCAAAAAGGGCAAGAATCAAGGTAAAACAAATGCGAATGGACGGGGCATCAAGCGGCGTCGCGTAGTGCGTGCCGTAGAGAAACGTCGTGGGCGGAAGAAACGCAAACTCGAGCCCGATGACGAGGGCTTTGATTGGATTGTCTATTCAGACATTCCGGAGGAGAGCGACCCCATAAATTATGACGACTTGGATCTTTATTCTGAGCCGGCTCGATCTAGTCCTCCACCAGACCATGAAGCCTCCAGCGCGTACGCGCCTTCCTCACCTCCATGCCCGAGTGCTTCGCAGCCAGAGCTCGTCTCCCAGTACACTTTCGATAAACTTAGCAATACCATCCTCCTCGTAGGGCCTCCCGGTGTCGGCAAAACCGCAGCTGTGTATGCCTGTGCGGAGGAACTGGGCTGGGATGTTTTTGAAGTGTATCCTGGGATCGGAAGGCGGAACGGGCCTGGGATCGACAACTTGATCGGTGACGCTGGTAAAAATCACCATGTGCGAAAGACACGAGCTGCAAATCCGGGCGTATCTGGGGCATTTACAAAGTTGTTCAAGGGCAAAGGTATCACCGATTCTAATGTGCACGAGGATGCCCATGCGCCTTCCGGTGATTTCGGGTTTCTGTCTCCAACCTCAACAGAGGCTTCGGAGATAGCACCGACTGTCCGTCAGTCGCTCATTTTACTAGAGGAAGTGGATATTCAATTCAAGGAAGACACGAGTTTCTGGCCCTCGGTGACAAATTTCATCAAGGACTGCAGGAGGCCTGTCATATGCACTTGTAATGGTGTGTTTCCTGCCATTTTCACAGGACAGAAATCAAATCAAATCCAATTTTATACAGACATATCGCTGGTGCCCACGCAGGATCTCCCCTTGCAGGCCATTCTAACCTTTCAACCCTGCGAAGAGGAGGTGGCGACATCCTATTTGCAGGGTTTGTGTGCTGCTGAAGGATCTAAACTACAGAGGGAGGTTCTAAACCGAATGTACGGAGACTCGGCGCCCAAACTTGATGTTATCGACACACCAGATATGCCCGCCCCTCCGGAATCATGCGCGTTCCCTGCGCCAGACCTTCGCCGGACGATCAACCGCCTCCAGTTTCTTTGCTCAAGTACTGACTCTGACTCTGACGCGCCTGTGAATTTGAGGTGGGATCATGCGCCCGGGAGCAGACTCGAGGACCTCTGTGATTGGGGCTGGCCTGTGAAGGAATCAACAGCAAATGTCAGACCCTATAGCGGGTCATCAGTGGGCATGTCGGAGAAGGTAATGGGCCAGACGCCACCTGCCCGTTGGCTGGCCGCCCGCCATGCAGACCTTGTTTCGTTTGTGGACAGCTATTTGACGCGTAGTCCCTGGGACACTGAAGCGGTCCGTATGGGGCACAATGGTGGTAGCTGCGTTGCTGATTTTGAGGTTTTATTCGTTCAGGGTCTCTCATGGAGTGCTGTTGAGGCTTCAAATGACGACGAGGTGGGACACTCGATTTTACTGTGTCCAAGGACGACCCAGGGGCAATTTGGGCCTCGATGCTGTGACGAGGAGATAGCTTCGGCAGTCGTGTGGCATTCACGTGAGGCACTCGAGCCGACATGTGTCATCAGCCCTTTACGAACGCGTGAGCTGTTCCGTGCTCGCGTGGAACATCAGACGCAGATGGTTTTAGCCTTGGGCGGCATGGTGCCCCTGTCGGTGGCGACGATGCGGCGGGCGGAGGTGGTACTGGAGTACGGGACGAGGATCAGGGACATCGTGGCGGCAGAGGATTTGTGGGAGTCGCTGGCGCAGCAAAAGGAACGGGCTGGGAGGACGACGCGCAACAGCGGGGGCGGGTTTGATCGTGTATATCGTGTGACGACAGAGTGTCGAGCGGCGCTGGAGAGGACGCAAATATAACGTGGTCGCGTGTGTGGCTGTTGCTGTTGTTTGTTCCAATATAACCCGATTGGGCACGAGTGTACCAATTTATCGATTACACGACACGCAAAAACGCTGCTTGGCCCAATCTTTTTCCACTGAATATGCAGAACGGTGCTGCAAAGAACAAGGACGCCCAAGCAAGGCCCTCTCCTCCTCCACTTGCCCCCCTCCACTACCTCCAGAACCAGCGACGAGGCTCGATCACAGACCCGTCCCTCCATGCGGCCTCCATTGTGAAGCTCAACACTGGCTACCGTGATAATCCCGGTCATGAGTCGCCCAGATCAACGTCGCCCTTCGTGTTTGGCGATGCGACCCCCAGCGAGGGTCTCCAAATTCGCAACCTCCTGCGGTCGCCCTCGCTCGAAAGAGTTTCAGAGAGCAGCGGAGGCGCAGACAAAGAGATGGATGTAGACGCCACACGACGGTTTGACTACAATATGCGACGACACTCGGTGCAGGGGACGAAGCGCAAGATGGACGGCGCAGACGCGGCACTGGCGGGCCCGGGAGTCCCGTCCGTCGCAGAGGAGGGCCCGGCGCCAAAACGAAGAGGTTCTGCGATTGACACCCAGCGCATGACGCAGCTCAGTCTCAACGACCGCCGCAGCTCCGTCGACGCGCGTGCTTCAGGTCCGCCCTGGTGGATCAACAACGACCGACGCGACTCTACCTCATCCATATTTTCTAATGTCTCCAGTCTCGGTTACTCGTCTGCCTTTACTCCAGGAGACTCACCCCACAGCCGTGTTCCTTCTGGCATCGCTAATTTTTCCTGGCCCGCTACCCCGGAAGACCCCACAGAAGCCCCCGTAGACGTCGCACCCGACCAGGCTCCCCCTCTCTCTGACCGTCGCATGTCCCTCACAGACGTCCCTCCAAACAGACTCCTCCGCTCTCGTTCACGTCCCCCCGTCCAAGAAGAGTCTCCAACTAACAAGGATACGGGAAACACTCCCTATTCCCGCTCACCCGAGCTCCGCGTATCACACAAACTTGCCGAGCGCAAGCGACGTAAAGAGATGAAAGACCTCTTTGACGAGCTTCGCGACCAACTTCCCGCAGATCGCGGCATGAAGGCAAGCAAGTGGGAGATCCTCAGCAAAGGTCTGCCCTGCATTTATTTCCATTCTTTTAATCCATCGCTTACGACCCTCCAGCCATTGACTTTGTTGGTCAGCTCAAGCAGAGTCACCAGGACATGGCCAGAGAGATGGAAATGCTCAGGCACGAGCTCGACGCCACACGTCAAGCGATGTCATTTGGTCCCGCCGCCGCCCCTCACCTTGTCTATGGCCAGCCGCCTGTGCCTGGCCAATTTCCTCTTCCCCCACCTGGGACACTCCATCCCCACACACCCCAACATCCACCAGCACCTCCCCCTCCCCCACTTTCCCGTCCACCATCATCCCAAAATGTACAGCGGCCTCCGCCACAAAATGGAAATAATGCTAGAACGGAGCCTCCGCCTCCGACATAAAACCGAGACTTGTATAATTACCTGGCTGGCTCCAAGTGGACTCTGTTGTTGTTGTTTTTCACACTCTGAGAATGTATATACAGGTGTCCCGTTGTATGTATGAGCTCGCATATCCTGCACTCTAATTTATAATTTCGTGGCGCTCTCAGTGTTGTGGTGTGTGTTGATTGCGGGAACATAGACAACAATAGCAAAGGGATCGGCATTGTTCCTTCACAAGGCCGTCGTCGACCAGTTTCAACCACACTCGCCCATTCACACCCGCTACTGCGCGTGCGTTCAGTGTACTTTTCAATCAGACTGTGCGTTACAACGACTGCTCTTGCAGTCGTATCACGCTCAAAGGTCTCTTTATTGATGTCCAAGTAGCCTAATAACACCGTATTCTGCGCCACCACAATGGCCCCCAAAGCCTCCCTCGCACTTCTCTTCCACCCAAAAAAGAATGCAAAGAAAGAATCTCCTGCCCCCTCTACGTCCCCGCGCAAGCCCAACCCCGCTGCACGCAAGCCGGTTGCTCTCGCAGAACCCGAGGAGGAGGACCTCCAGCTGCCTGATGGCCCGTTCCAAGAATACAAGCTCATGTCGTCTGCACTCAATGGATGGAAGTACGACGTCATGAAGTTCGACGCGCGCAAGCCTATCGACATCTCGGGCTGGCAGGTGCCCATCAAGCTCAACCGGAAGGAGCTGCGTCGTGACACTGAGGCAGTCGACGCTGTCCCCCAGGCGGTGGGCCCTATGTTGGGGCCGGACGGAAAGCCTGTCATTGGCGTGGACGGGAAGATGGTTATGGTGGATGCTGAGGGGAGACCCATCCATAACACCGACGGGGCCTCAGGAAGTGGCGGAAAGGGTGGCAAGGGGGCAGTGCAAGCGGCTAATGGGAAGAAAAGATTCCAGAAGAAGACTCGACAAGTGTTCCCGGTGCCCGAGGAGGTGCGTCAGCTCCGGAGGGAGGAACGCTACCCATGGGTCATGGAAGACTCGTCGGTGAACCACGATGAGGTGTGGATTGGCCAGATGGAGGACGTCATCAAGTCGGAAACGCATGCCTTCTTTATGCCCGCTGCAAACGATGTCTTCAAGTTCGTGCCCGCCCACCGTTGGTACAAATTTCAAAAGAAGCTTAAACATGATCTGCCCACGGATACTGCGGACGTGGAATCAATGGTGAGTCCTTTAGTGCTGTCTACAACATTTAGTGCTAATATACTCCTAGTATACCCAAAGCCAAAAGCGAGATCCTCAAGCATGGCTTGCAAGTCGAAACGGAAAGGGGCCGTCGGCTGCCACTGCTGCGACGTTCAAAGCCGAGGCTGAGGGTCGGTCTGGAGGCGGTGGACTCGATCACAGTTCTGGACAGAGCCTCGCTCCTGGTGGGCGCAAGCTCAAAACTGTGGATAGCGGTATGGATGGCCTATTCGACGAAGATGACGGCGACTCTAAAAAACGCCGCGAGCGGGAGCTCGGTGGTGATGGAGACATGGATGAACAGGTCTATGAGGAAGACTTTGCTGACGACGAGGAACAAATGGAGGTCGATGCCGATGACGAAGAAGCCAAAGAGCTCGAGGTTCGTGCCGGATTTACTCGTCATTGATTTTGATTATTGAAAGATTGTCTCAGGAACGACTCAAGCGGGAATACAAGGCCGCTAATAAACAGCGGGAGGCTGGCGTCGACGAATCGGACGACGAGGAACTTCCGGGAATGACGAAGCAGGCCAAGGCCATGCAAAAGTTGATTCGTAACCGTGAGGGTAACGATGCATATGAGAGCGAGGAGGAAGAGAATCCATACGCAAGCTCGGTGAGTTCGACATGTTCCAAGCATGGCCTAGGTTTGTCTAATCTATTCCAGGTGGAAGAGGAAGAAGAAGAGCCGGTAGTCACCAATGAGCCTGCGATCCAGCAGCAACCGCAACAAGTGGAATCACGGACGTCGCCCCAGCCGGCGAAACCAGGGGTCGCGCGTCCGCCTACAGCTACTGGATCTCGTGCGACATCACCAGCGGCCTCTGGAGCCCTTGGGGGTCACTCGATTGTGGCTAAGCGGGCGACAAGTCCCAAGGCACCCAAGCCAAAGAACAGTAACATCAGTCGGGGGAATAGTCCTCTGGGCAGTCGTGCGACAAGCCCGGTGGCCAACAGCCGCGCCACGAGCCCAGTGGGAGGGGGTGCTAACGGCAGCCGTGCGGCAAGCCCCTCAGTAATGAAACCAAACAACAAACGCAAAGCGACAGACGACCTTGCGTCGAATGGGACGCCCGTTGTGAATGGAGGTAGCGTTGCTGTCGTCCCCAAGCCGAAGAAACGGAAGGCTCAGACGGGAGGACCGGCTGTCAGCGTGCCGGCTGAGCAGCTTCGGACAATGCTGATTGAGTGGTTAACGAGTACACAGAACGCAACTACGAGGGAGTGCATTCACCATTTCACACCGTATTTGACGGACGGTGAGAAGAAGACTGAGTTTTCAGGGCTGGTACGGGAGGTGGCGCAGTTGAAAGGAGGAATACTTGTCCTGCGGAAGAAATACCAGGAAGGGGGCTCTGGCGCACCATCGCCGAATAGTTGATCGACAGTTGTATGTAGCACATATGGAGGCAGATTTTAATTCCCCGGGCGGCGATGACAGACCGTTGATGGCAATGCACTAAACAAGGGCGCTTTATGATGAAAAACAAATTGAAACGGAGATACGGAGGACGTCGTCAGGCGGCTGCTGCTCTCAGTTTGATATAACTTGTCTCCCCTCCTCATCGTACCCAAATTTTCTTTTTTTCCTTTGTCTTCTCTTTCTGCCCGCTATGCTCTGGCCGGCCCTTCTTCTAGCCCTTCCTGCCATCGTCCAAGCTGCACTCCTTCACTCTCATGATAACGACGGGTCTCATCATGTCCCTCAACGCCTTCCAACTACCTGGCATCACCCTGAGGATCATCCTGTGAATGCTCTCTTCAAGCGCGGGCCAACGGACGGCACAGATTATCCTACTGTCGGTTCTCCAAGTGCGCGCGTCTATCATCTCATCGTCTTTTTTTGTTTTTACTCATTAGTCTCTAGCCTGGTCTAGTGCGTATCCTCGCTCTTCGCCGGATGTCACCCAGCTTCCCAAAGAGTGGGTCGCCGCCCTTGATGCCGCCGTCGCTGCCGGGAAGATCCCCAATATACCTCAGAGTAAAAATGTGCCTGGCGTCAATCCCGTTTATCCCAACAACCTAAACCCCAACGGCCCCGAAATCTGCTCTGCCACCTACAAGTGCGTAAACTCCGGCGATATCTGGAACGCGCCCGATGGCACTTTTGCTACGTCCTTCGATGACGGCCCGACCCCGGTGCGTTTATCCTGTCCTTTGATAACGGTTCATCAACCCTGACTCTGACCTGAACACTCCCAGGCGTCCCCCAAGCTCCTGCAGTTTTTGGCGAGCAATAATGAGGTTGCGACACACTTTATGATCGGCGTCAACATCCTCTCCTACCCTCAACTTTTCCTCGAGACATTCAATTCTGGCAATGATATCGCTGTGCATACATGGACACACCCCTACATGACTACACTTAGCAACCTTGAGATCGTGGCACAGGTATGCCTTTTTTGTGCCACCGTAAATCAAGCTTGTTTAATTAACCTTCCCTGATAGCTTGGTTGGACTTCTGAGATTATCAGGAACTCCACCGGTGGGCGCGTTCCCAAGTACTGGAGGCCGCCTTATGGGGACTCTGACAACCGCGTCCGCGCTATCGCCAAGGAGGTCCGTACTTACTCCCCCAAGATATATAGCCGTACTGACCGTCCACACATCGCAGATCTTCGGCCTGCAGACTGTGATATGGAACAGAGAGTATGCCTAATTCTTATTTAGCCTTCTACCTCCGATTAAACTCGCCTACTCCTTTTCTAGCACTCTGGACTGGAGTGTCGCAACTGGTGGAACTACACCACAAAAGATTCACGACAACTTCGTCCAATGGCTTGGCGGCCCAAAAAGCCCAGGCTTGATGGTCCTCGAGCACGAAACTAGCGATGGGTCTGTGCAAGCCTTTATGGATGCTTATACCATGATCAAGCCCAACGGCTGGAGGACTGGCTCTCTCACCCGTCTTGTCGGAGATGGCAACACCTACGCGAATTCCAAGGATGCGAATTCATCCGTCCAGTTTGACAATATCCTTGCTGGAAATAGTGCCCCTGCCCCCGCCCCCACCTCTGGTAACACTACACCGGCACCGCTGCCGTCCTCAGCTCCATCGTTCGCAGGGTTTGTCATTTCATCTTTTTTCGGTTCTTTGTACTTACCGAGATCTCTTTCCAGTAACAAGACTTCGTCTGTGACGCCTACCAGCAGTGGCCAACAACAGTCCGCGCAGACCACTTCCAATGCCGCTTTGCCCCTTGTTTCGCGCGACGTGCCCTGGTCCGCGTCCTTCTCTCTGAGTGTCCCAGCTCTCCTGGCTGTGCTCGCAGTTTTGGTTTAGAATCATCCTGAACATTTTCCTGGTTGGAATCGGACTAGAGCATACTCACGGATCAAATTTTCGCCCTCTCCTTGCATTCGCATGCTAGCTTAAGTAGAGCATGCGGAGGCGCGGGACGCTTTCTGCCTTCCTACATATCTAAATCAGAACCATATCCCCCATACCGCTACATACTCATTATTCCTGTTGAAATCTTGGATGGACTCTGCTCAGCATCTTCGCTCACCTTGACTCTCGTATCTCCATCATTCCCTTTCTGCTCCCGGTTGCGTTGTTGTTGTCATGTCATCATTACAGACCCTGCACACTCCTGCCCCGCCCTTCCGCCGTCAGTACATGGTGAATACGTGTAGCCTGCTCATGGACTGCCAAACTACCCCTCTCCTTGCTGTCAAAACATAATATATATACTTACTATTATTAGGTCCAAGTACATACCGTAAAGGTGCCACTACGTTTCCCTGTGTGTACTACCCTGACCCTCACATTCGTTTGTCGCGATTAGATACAAAGAATCCAAATTGTGTATGGTTTCGAAATTTCTCACATCATGTTCGGGGGTAAGCAAGGGCCCGTAAGGAGATTGGTTGTAGTTGATCAACGTGGGCGGCGTTACGGTATACTTGAGCTTCTTATTGATAAGGAGAGTTCGGTGACAGCGCGTGCGGTTTACTTACCTGGAGTTGAGAAATGTCCGCGACACGAGGACCGTGCAAGGCATATCACGGGCCAACGTGGTTCACCCCGAACTGGGCTGTGGCGCACCCTACATGCCAGTGATCATACCATGGCTTTTATTACGAAAATTGATGGTTAATTGATGTTCTTGGTATACCCAGAGAGAGCGTGGAAAGGGCGTGCAGAGCAATCTAACTGGCACATTAGAAGCATGTCAAGTAATAGAATTCGAAGTTAACCATATCTGTCAGGAGTATGAACGCCTGCGGTGAGGTCGCTGATCAAGATTCTTGTATGTACTTCCTTAAAGTTGATGTCATGATAGCGCCAAGCGCACTCGCAGGGCCAGGACTCAGGAGGGTCATACCGGCAGGGTTGCGCCACTGACAGCCATCGGTTGGTCCCGTGCGCATGCCCTTTACCCTGTTTTTAAGCTAGCCAACTCGAGCAAAGAACCATTGCCCCCTCAATAGGCAGGATGACGAATATCTAAAAGCTTCATCACACGGAATCAAGTTATGATATATTTCTTGGCTTCCGTAACTAAACAGAAGGTCAGTAGCAAAGAGGGTATATAGTCATGTTTGTAGGGCGTTGTCGTGGGTGGGTCGTGGACATAATCTGTAGTACGTCGTGCATTACGGCTTCGTGGCTAGATGATCATGAGGATGCGATGCAAAGTCAAGGATCGAGGGCGTAAAAGACTAGAGATCGGCGTTAAATACCATCAATGTTTCGCAGATAATGTAAAAGTGTAAGTGTGAAAGTCCAGGAATATAAGATAACAGACGGCCCAGATTTAGTGTTTAAGCCAGTAATACTGACGATGGCGAATGATAGAGATTCGTGACATTTTGGCCTACATTAAACTTGGCCACTTGATCTTCAAGCCTTCCAGCCACCGCAAATAGAGAAGTTCCGCTATTGGGGATTTCTTTGTCGGCAAGCTGGTCGAGCTGTCGTCCTGGACAGAAGTAATCGTAGTAGAGGAAGAGACTGGGGATGGAAGTCCGGAGATGTCCTCCTGTATCTCTGTGACAACCAGGCCACGTGCTGTCATCTCACTCTTGCGAGTTATCCTCTTGTGCGGGAACAGGTTCCGTGTGGTTTGTACGTGCTGGCGTACACCCTGGTTTCTGAAAAGAAGCGGTGAGCATTCATCAATGCGAGGTTCAACACTGGACATACTCGTTGATCCCTGATAAAATATCGAGAATGACCTTGTATACAAGTTCGGGATTTGCTTCTTTCAACTCGAGGAAGCCTCGAGATAGCATGCTCAGCGATTCAATCTCGCGCGCATCCATATCATCACGAATCGCCTAGCGAAAGGGAGGTCGAGAAGTGATGAGTTACTAAACAGTGCAAAAAGGACCAATTGACGAACATTCTGGAGGATGGGGAGTACAACATCATCCACCACGGTAATACCAGCCTTTGCAGCCTCGCTTGCAGCCCTTTTATGAGCAGTGGGCGAGGTCGCTGACGTTCCGCTAGGTTCCCGTCTAATATTCCCGACAAACTCGGCAGATAATCTCAATGAGCCGACGGGATCAACTTTCTTGACTGGTCGTATGGTGTCCACCCCAGTGCCAATGTCCGCTTCCTGCAAGACCGTACCAGGACCTTCTGCAGCCATCCGTGCTGAATAGGATGCCCTACGGGTGGTACGTACAGAGCCAGAATAGGCTGGAGGTGCACCAAGGGGGGTTGCACTATCGGCCTCAAATTTGTTACTCGTGGGTGGACTGTCTTGTAAGGTACCTTTCTCTGATGATTTTATTATGACGGTTGAATGAGCTGGCCTGGGATTGGTCCCGAGCCCACTGCCCACCAAGGGGTCACTACCTTTGGTTGCAGCGCCAGTATCAATTGACCCGTGTCCTTCATCATCAGAGACATAGTCTTCGTCAGGAACCATGCCCATGGGCATGTCCAGGTCCCTTGCCATGGTACGGAAAGTTCCCATCGCAGACGAAGACTTGACAGTATCAAAATTCCAATCGCTTCGCATGGTATCCCAAGCCTGGCTTTGGCGCACTGAAGCCTGGTAAAATTGTTGCCCTTTTGCTGGCAAACGAGCACGATAATCTTGGTATCGTTCAATTAGCTCCGTAAGATACGAAGTCTTCTTTGCAGCTCGAATGAAACGGTGTTGGAGAAGTTCGCTGGCGGTCGGTCGCTGAGAGGGCCCGGTCACAAACTTTGAGGATAAAATATCGCTAGGAACTCACAGCACTTGGGTCCTTTGTAAGACACTGAGCAACAAAGTCCTTGAATGCAGGCGAAAAATTTCCTTCCAAGACCGGAGGTTTTGCCTTCGGAATAAGGAAAAGTACACGCATAGGGTGATACTCAGCTAGAGGTGGTTCTCCGTTAGCCATCTCGATGGCTGTGATTCCAAGACTCCACATGTCTGCCTTGGCGTCATAGCCTGCCTGTCGAATAACTTCCGGAGCCATCCAGAAGGGTGTCCCGACAAAGGTATGACGTAGAGTGTTTGTGAGTTGAGCGGCGACCCCGAAGTCTGCCAGTTTCACTTTGCCAGAGGAAGAGAGCAGTATATTGGCGGCTTTAATGTCACGGTGAATCGTGCCTTCGGTATGGAGGTAGTCGAGGCCCAACAGGAGCTCGCGGCATATCACCGCTATGTGCCCCTCGGAGAAAACACCTGGCTTCAAGAGATCCAAACACGACCCGCCAGCGAGGTATTCCATAACGATCCAGAGCTTATATGATACGACGAAAGACCCGTAGTATCGGGTAACATATTCAGAGTCACATTGAGCCAGACTTGCGATTTCTTGCTGAATCTCCGAGATATCGTCGTCCGAGTCTTCAAGATCTGTGAGGGAAATTCAGATACTTTTTGTAATGGATCCAAGGGCGAATTAACGCACCGATTTGCTTTATGGCTACAATTTGCTTTGATTCATTGTGCATCGCTTTATACACAGTCCCAAAACTACCCGTCCCGAGCTTCTCGAGCAGGGTGTACTGACTCTCTGGGTTATTACATGGCACAGGGTAGGGTTCCTTTGCACGAGGCCTGTGCTCAACATGAGGCGAGGGCGGTGGGGAGCGAGCAGCTTCTTTCGACTGTAGTTTCAGAGCATTGTCAGAATCACTTCGTTTCCGGAGGCGCGACATGGTAGGAGACAAGGCTGAGATGAAGGAGACGTCACGTCTGACCTCATGGCTGGCTGATTGAAGGATAAACCCCACACGTGTGGTCACCACACAGGTGATGTAGGGCTTTTATCGCTTCTTGGGCCCAGAAACGGGTATGGATGCACTCACCATGGTTTATTAGGTCGTTGGAGGTCGTAAAAAGGATACCAGAAAATATGTCCACCAAAGCCGACGACAACCTCGAGCAAAAACCAGCAAGTAGGTTTGCTGTGATGAGCCGGATTGTATTCACAAGATGATCTTAGATTAGAAGCTGATGACAAGGGCGGCGCGGTGCAGCAGATGGTTACTGGTGATGAGAATTCGCGCCGTGGTGCAAAGCGTTCCCTGGAGCACTTGGTAAAGGGTAAAAGTACGATCGACGAGGTCTATTAATGTCGTGGAGAGTAATCGTATGTATGACGAAAGGGGTCGAGACTGTTCACATGTCCCTTGTACAAATGAGGAGAACAACGGGACTCTGGCCCGCCACCGGAGAGTCGGCAACTTGCTCATAATGCCTCACAGGATATCAATCGGTGATAGATACAGCATAGCATGGGCATATAGATCGATTAATGCGGCATACAGAAAACAAAGATGGCAAAAGAAACTCCAGCATGAACGCGTCTCGCTCCTGCGCGCTGATCCCTAATTGCTCATGCCTTGACGGCGTACTTCCGAATAGGGAAGTTGGCATCCTTTTTACGCTGTTTGAGGGTCTTGAGCAACGACTCATGCTATAAATCGAAGCACTCAGTGAAAGCTCTTTGCATGCAATATCGCTACGCACCTTTGTCAGACGTCTCCGGATAGCCCGTGTCTTCTTCACGCGGAGATCAAGAGGGAGGTACTTCTTGTCCTTGTAGTACTCGCGAAGGTTTTGGCGAGCCTTTTGGTTCATGACGGTCAGGACCCGTGCGATGGACTTGCGGACGGTGGAGCTATACAACAGGTCAAACCAAGGAAAAAGCTGATAAAACCCGCAACGTGCTCACATCTTCGTAAGCTTCGAAGCCGAGCCTCCAGCGATTTTCTGTACCCGCAGAGTCAGGAGTTCGGTCTTCAACTCCGAGAGCTGCTTGGACAAGTCATTTTTAGACCTAAGATGAGGCATGTCAGACTAAGATTCTTTCGGAGAACCAGAATATCGGGGGTGCGCACTTGGATTGGAGTTCGTAGGCCTTGACTTTGCCGGGCATTTTGGTGGTAGTGGGTCTAGAAATAAAATAAAATAAAACGTCAGAACATAGGTTCACACAGGACCGGAGTAACGGGGGAAAGTGGGAGAGCGTTTTTGGAATATTTGAGGCCCATCCAGTGATCCAGACGAGATTCGGACAGGGATGAGGGGATAATTACCTTGAGGAGCGTCGTGCTTAACGATCACCGAGCTTCAGCAATCCAGATTTGTGTGCCAAACCTTATTTCGTGCAACTGTATCGTCGTTCACACGCTTCATTACATACGCATATTCTTGATCTAATCTAATCTATGGCTCCTCTTAACAAGCTCATCGAATTTAACTAGGCTACCCCCGAAAATATCCAGTGCACTGAAGATTCATATCAGCAAAGTCATCGAGATGGAAAGATGAAAATTATGCAGACCTTCCGTAAGTCAGGTCTACACGTCCCCCGGAGAGTCGATCTACGAGCTCGAGGTCACCAATATCTGGAATATACGTTAAGTGCAGTTGATGATCAGTTGGCAGTGTCATATACCTTTGGCACCACCAGCGTACGTAGTGGGTATATTTACCCATTGGCCCAGTCCTGTCAGCAATGAGCTCGGTATTCCAAGCTCATAACCGATTACTCACTTTCGACCAGTGCCTCGTCAATCCCTTGACATAGTCCTTCAACGTCAGCTGCATGTATCAGGAATTCACTTCAAAATTTTTTGTTAATATTTTGAATAATAATCCGTCAAGAACCAACCTGCAATATTCGGAGAGTAGGCGAAGGGAATCTGTGATGGATTAGGGTGATGCTTAATTCGTGGTGGAAGATCTTACCTTCAGAAACCTCCATATCCGTTATATCCTGCCATTTGTTCATGGCCACAAGCCATTTGTCTCCTCGCCTCCGGCAGCTATCAATGTTTTAGTTTCGGCAAAAAAGAGTAGTGTGAAGAGAGTCATACCTGACATCTACAACAAGCCTATCCTTTCCAACAGCTGAGGATATCTTTTTGAGTCTCTCCAGAGAGAATTTCGCGTCAGGGAACAGATAGGATGTAACTATGACCTGAACGGCGCGTTAGACAATGGTAAATCTCCAAGGGCGGCGCGCAAACCTTGCTCGCACCTGCGTCAATCCACTCCTGGGCATTCAAGTCGTTGATACCACCACCGATCTGGAGACCACCTGGCCATGCCTTTAGCGCTTCACGAGCAGCAGCGTCGTTTCTCGGTCCCAGTTTAATTACATGGCCACCTTCAAGTTTATTGTCCTTATATCGTCGCGCAAAGTCCCCCGGAGACTCGCTGTATGTCAGTCAATTCAAAGTTGAGACACCTTCTGAAAGATAGAGGTCACGAACCTGGCGACGAAATTTGTTTTGAGAGCTTCAGGCGATGTATCAGAGAGGGTGCCACCAACGATCTGCTTTACCTGACCATCATGTAAGTCGATGCATGGTCGGAAAGCGCTGTGCCGATTATTTTGCATAGCCCGACCTCTTGTTCCTAATCGTCTTGAGAGTGAGTGTTTCAAAGGCACAAAGAGAGTTAGATATCTCCGTCGGTCGCAACGTCATCGCGTCACTGGACGGTTCAACGCGCCGCGGGTCGCTTCTATGATCTCAAGTTGTAGGTCTACATGTCATCGAAATTATAGTTGACAAACACACTTATGCCAAAACAAAACTGATTAAGTTATTATAAGAACCTACGTAGCACGTTGATATCGACGGTGAGGAATTAGTATTCCATAGACCGCTCCAGAATCCGCGCCAGGTGCTCCCTGCCATCTGATCCTACAACGTCGCCAATTCCAGGCGCAAGATCTAGTACGCGGCGCTGAGGGAGAGTGCCTTCAACAAGCCTTTCTAGATCGCTCATACCGTATCTTTAGGGCCGAATACATCAGTAAATTCCCATCTAAAAATGAGGAGAATGATGAATACAACGTACCCAACAGCCTTCAGTCCACGGGGGACACCCAGCCCATCCAGTAATCGAGCGATAGCCTCGTAGAGATGAGCGCCAATATCCCTGTCGGGAATGCAAGTGATCGAGGGGTCGGTCACATTGGTGTTGGTGAAGATAGCAAGGGCCTCCCTGTGGCGGTCTGGGGACGAAGGGGCAGTGAACTGGAACACCGCAGGTCCAGTCAGAGCCACACTAGTGATATGTAGTTAGGAGATTGAACGCACAGCTGCCGACAGTGCTTACCTGACGCCATGGGGGATAATGGGATGGTCAGTGATGTATCCGGGGTGCTTGTACTTCGGTCCCTTCTTGTTAAGGCCAGAAATCTATAGAATATGGTGAGCACGGCAATAATCAATGAGTTATATGGCATTATAAGAAACGTACCGGGTAACTCATACCGTGGCAGAGATGAACACCAGCATTACCAAAGCCAATTCCGGCAAAGGAGGATGCAAGACTAGAACGGGCGAGTCAGCAGACAACAGGGGGGAGGGGACCAGAGAGTTCCAATACAGCATTTGTCTCCTTGCCTCCGTATCGTCGCGATTTTTTGCAATGCGAGGTAGGTATTTCACCGTTGTCCGAAGCGCCCACAGGGAGAAGATATCAGCAACTGGGTTGCTTCCTTGATACGCCGGTCTAAGGATCGGATTGGCTGGTCGAGGAGTGCGTTCTGAGTAACTGTCCAACAGCAAATGCTTAGTGGGAACGTGCAACTCCTAAAAGACGTATACGTACGGAATTGCCGTGTAACTCTCCAAGCTGTGGAATAAAACGTCCAGTCCAGCACTGATATGGACAGCAGTGGGGCAAGATTCAGTGTTGAATGTATCCTGGACCAATTCAGTCTTTTTGGTTTCAAAGATATACCGCAGCACTTACGACTATGCCGAGGACGGGTTTCATTGCACGGTTGGCGATACCCGTCTTGAACGATCTGGAAGTAATATCCAGGATGGCAGTTCCTGTTGTTTCCGAGCCTGTACCCGCGGTAGTTGGGATTGCGATGAGGGGCAGAAGTGTCTTGGAAATGGGTAAGCCTTTCCCAATGGGGGCATTGATGAAGTCCATGAGATCAGCATCCTTGTATACTGCGAACCTGTTACAAGAGTCAGAACAGTATATTTAGGGTAAATGGAATGTGTTTACAAGTTTGCGGCCTTCGCGGTATCAATCACGCTTCCACCTCCAACACTATACAGGCAGAGTTAGCTCAATGTGGCAGGAAGTGTGTGGTAGAAGTTAAATTACGCTAAAATGTGGCTGAAGTTGTGCTTCCTAGCCCAAGCAATGGCAGACCGCCAACTGTCTTCGGTGGGCTCCGCAACTACCTGATCGAATACCTCGAAAGGAAGGTCTGACTGTGCCTCAAGGGAAGCAATAGCCTGGGCGACAGGGCTAGTGAGCCCCATACGCACTGTTAACGCGCACTGCACTTACCGTCTTCATTGGCAATAAATTAGCCACATTAGGGTCAGTGAACACGCCGACCTGTAAAGAGGATTAAAAAAGTACTTGAATCTGAGAATGAAGGTGTTAATGCCTTGCGCGCTTTCATGTTCTTCAAGTCCATTCCGACTTCTGCAGTAACGCCATCGCCAAACCTCAAGTTTGAGGCAGCTACCTGAGTAGCATGTTAGCAATGAGAAGCACTGATCTTTCAAGGACTCAAGGTACCTCAAACGCGTATTCCTTCTGTACTGTGTTGACAGGGGTGGCAAACGTCCTGAGTTGACTGAGAGCATTCAACTGGCCCGAGTGAGAGTGTACATGAGAAGGGCTATGGCAGGGACATGCAGTATGTTGGCTTGCGTTGATGAGACGGAAGATAGTGCTTCTGGAGGCAGCCATAGTGGTAGGATTGGAGGTTGATGACACGCTTTCCCCGGACTTTGAAGGCTCAAGCTCCGTAAAACCCTCCACAGTGCCGGAAGTTAATTACGTTTGATGGCCACGTGCCCGATCGTGTTTCCCAGCAATTCACAACTGGACGAGGATATTCTAAAGCCAAGTGATCTACATGTATTCAGCTAGCTATTAAGCTAGTTTCGATGCAGGGAACACGTCTCACTCTCCGTTTGGTTTTGAGAAATTGTCATTCCAAAGTTGCACCTTGACTCCTCTTTAAACTCATTTTTTGGTCATTTTCTTTATCCGCTATCTTATATTTGCGGGTTTGGGCGGCATTTAGATGGCAGCGCAGCGCCTCTTTCATTATCCATGTGCTTATTACACTCCGGAAATTTTTTGAAACTCGATTTATTATAGCGCAGTTGGCGCACATAAGCTAGCTAGAAATATCTTGACCTTGACCAAGCCAAGGTACAGTTAAGTAACTACTCTCCAGTAAGTTATTTTGGGCGCGCGCAGTCCATTGCCGAGATATGATTTGGATCGGTGTTCCACACCAAACAAGGGGTTCTATCCACAGACTTCCATCTGTCGGGACTCTTTATTGGCTTTGCTCGTCCAACCTCCCTCTTTTTCTCCATACGCTCTTTAACCTTGTCTATTGTGCCCAAGCCTGTCCCTCATGAGGTTTCATACCGTTCCGCTGGCGCTAAGTTTGGTTACCGTCACAACATCAGCCTTCAAAGTCCCATTCAAGCAGCTCAAGTACCGCCCAGGATTGGCCCGGAGAGCTGCGGGAGATAGTGTGGCGGATGTCCAAATTTCTGTTCTGGCCTCAGCGGACGGAAACGGACTTGACCTGAGGTATGTTACTTCTTCATTCTCTCCCTAGCGATGCATGCTTGACTGTTTCTATAGCACTGCACACGATTTGATTTATATGGCCGATGTAAGAAGGAATTTATTACACCTATTCTGAAAGACTGAAGGCGTAATTCATGAAGATTACTGTCGGGGGGACTGGTGCGTTATGACTTGTTCGAGACTTTCGTTTTCCTGAGCTTTGAACAGAATACCCTGTCCAACTTGATACTGGTTCATCCGACCTTTGGATTAAAGGAGCGCAGACACCCATACCCAACTCTAAACCAACTGTAAGCGTGATCATGAGTTTTGCTACTATTCAATTCACTGAACACCCGCAGGACACAACCTACAATCTAACAGTATGTCAAAGTGTCACTTCTCAGGTAAATTAACCGTAACTGTCCATGAAGTATGCTATTGGGTGGGCCTATGGCCACATATCATATTCACCAGTGACATTTGCGAAGTAAGCCCCACGACTCTTCTATTTCTCGCTTCAAAATTGAATTCGAATCTCCTAGCCTATCAATTGCCTCACAAGCTTTTCTCGACGTCTCTGACGCTCAAAACCCGGCACTAGGCTATGGTGCGAATGGAATCGTCGGACTAGGTTTTACATCCCTCTCCACAATCGACGCCCTTGTGAATCACACTGGGTCATCAACGGGAAGGAGTTTACTCTATAATATGTTTGAGGCAAATCCCTCTGAGCCAAACTTTCTGTCGTTTGCCTTGCAACGAAGCACAGACTCAGGTGATGAAGTCGAAGGTAGCTTTGCTATTGGTCAGTCAGGTTTTTGCTCTTGTGGTTTCATCTATATCCAACCACCAAACTGACAGGTGAATATGAGCCTAAATATATTGCTGTTGCCAATCAAACAGCAATCCCCACATGGCCGGTGACTCACCCAAGTCGATGGAACGTCCTTCTGGATGCAGTCATTATCAACCATGCGAACGACACCATCTTGATCCCGACGACCACCGTTGTCGGTGCCCCGAAGAATAAGGCTGTTGTCCTCATGGATAGTGGCTCCTCATTTACGTGTGTTGGCCCCACTCTATTTGTATTCATGTGCTCAGCGCAGTTTAGTTATGCACCCAAGGCTATCTGTGACGCAATCTATGGCGATATTCCTGGAGCATACTATGATTCTCAGATAGGCCAATGGGTTATCCCATGCAGCTACGAAGTCAATATGGCGCTTCAGATTGCGTGAGTCACTTCTGTACATGAAGTGGTGCATCTCCTCAATTAATACTCTCCCTGTAGTGGTGACATCTTCCCTATCCACCCTTTGGACGTCAACCCTTCAGGTCTCACGAGCACCAACACATGTGTTGGCTCATTTATTCCTCAAACAGTTTCTGTAGGTGCGGGAGAATTGTACGTCGCGTTTTCCTTCCAAATCATCACCTCGATTTATCTGAATGGTGATGCAGTGACTGGCTTATCGGTGATAACTTCCTACGATCTGTTTATTCCATCTACAACTTTGGCGCTTTCGACGCCCAAGGCAAATTGCGCAACCCTTACATGCAACTATTATCTATCATCGATCCGGATACTGCATCAACAAGCTTCCACAAAGCCCGTGGTGGCGTCGCCCAGACCAATATCACTTACCAAGGACTAGAAGGTGCAGCAACAATGCCCTCTTTCAATATCTCAAATGATATTTCATCGTCCTTGGAAATGATTGGACGCTATCTCCCCGCGATGCTTGCTGTGGTTGCACTCAACGCGCTCATCCTCATCATTCTCGCCATTTCAGGTACTGTGATTTACTGTCGCCGAAGCCGACCTACAGCGACCCCGAGAGTCAATCGTGGACGGATGAGCCCCATGCCTATGAACCCACGACACAGCTATGTTGCTGGGGGTGATCTCCCATTAGCTAACCAGCCTCATGTTTATGAGCCAGTATCTATGGCCTTGACTGAGGCTATCTCCATCGCCAACACGGAGGATCCTTTTTTGCCACCCTCGCCCGCGTTCCACAACTTTGGTGGATCGCGATCAAGTGACCGACCCAGATCTATGGCATAGCTGTAGCTTGCCCTGTGACCTTCGACATACCCCTACATATCTAGTGTATAACCGTATTGACAGCCGCGTCATTTGTCGTGCCACCCGACAGACCCCTAATCTTCCCTCCCGTGCCAACGGTACATCTCACAGGACTGTTGTCCTCTACTATCTTTCATGACTAACTCATGTCGTACACCCACACCCCTACACTACTGTAGTAAGGTCCTTTTGATGGGGCCCGTCGACGTTGTATAAATCCTATCGACGTAGCACATTATCGTACTGTGTTAATGGACCCTTTCCTCCCTAGTCCTTGAAGTCTCCATCACCGTAGGTATGAAAATGGACTTCTGTCCCTGCATACGCTTCTCGAACTGTGTCCCCATAGTCGCCAAACGCCTCCAACTTACAGTCTCCGGCGGGGGACTTGTACCACCCGCGCCCGTGCCCAGGACAAATTGAACACCTTCCATTACTGCGGAGGCCAATTTTGACGTGAAATATGCTTTAGTTTTTGACATTATCTTGGAAGTGTTCTTGTCCGCAATAAACATCTGCTCGACCTGGATGTGATTGAAGATGCGCAAGCACTGCCTCACGTTCGCGCGGTCCCGGCTTGTTAACGCAGTCCTGAGCATCGAATTGAGTGTCTCAGCGGACGGGTCCAAACTACGTCCAGCTCCACGTGCATCGCGTCTCGGGGCCTGTGCAACTGCCCCGTCCATGAAGTCGTGCGAGTGGAACCCGGTCATCAGGTCGAACACGCGCGCCGCCGAGCGCCAATCCCCGTCGCGCCAGCAAGCAGTCATCACAAGGTTGTACGAAACCATGTTGGGTCGTATCCTGAACCCATTGTGCCCCACGATCTCTTGGCGCAACATCCACTCGAGGATCTCGAGACAGGCGTACGCAACGCCCGTACCTGGGGATGCGATGCGTGCGCGTAGAACCTCATTCATGTGCCCATGGTCGAGGCAGTCAACACCACCGAGGGCCTGGGGTCGGAGCTTCACCTGCTGGAAGAAGTCCGTGCAGAGCGTGTATTTCTGACTAGAGTTGCACAACCTGAGGATAACATCCAGCGATTGGTGGGAGAGTGCGAGTGTGGCTTTGGATGGCGGGTCTCCAGGTGCTCTAAGGCCAAAGTATTCACGCACGAGTGAAAATGCGAGCTCAATTTCTGGAGCACGGCCTCGGGAGAGCGATGCGATAGCGGCGGTGACGACATACGTGTCTACTGTGAACGAGGGTGATTTCTGCAACGATTTCTGCATCTGATTCCAGAGTGTCCTTGCATTCGTAGCGTTTTGATAGTGGAGTTCTGGAGGGCTATTGCCTGGGGTCGAAGCTAGTGCATGGAACATGGCGGTATACACCAGTTCGTTGGGCGAGCCAGGACCTTGCTCTGGGAGTGCGTAGTAGACATCGAAAACTTCCTGGTATAAAGCATTGTCACCGAGTATTTTGATGTAGGCCGCTACAGGACCAGAGGTGAGTTCTGCACTATCTGGGTCATGCTTCTTGACGGAGGCCATGTAGCGTTGGAATGCTTCGTAGATCGAATGGGAATTATCAAGCTGCTTTGGGTGAGCTGACCAGTTTTCGATCTTAGAAAGGCCGGTAAACATGGTCTGAAAAGTCCTCGCTGTCGGACTAAAACCGCGTCGCTTCATCTGTTCAAAGTCGTCAGTATGAGACAAGATGAAGTGAAAACAGACAGACATCGGTATAAAGTGAGTAGCTCAGATTGAAACGTTTGGCCTTCATACACTCCCATATCAAAGTATTCCACACTTGGGTATTCTGCGCGTCGCGAGGAGAGTTCTTCAGCATTGAGACAGCATCATCAATTTTGTTTGTATCACAGAGCTTTTTCAGCCGCGTTGACAAGATATATGGTTCCAGGAGACGTTTTTCAGTCTTGGGAGCTGTTGGATCCTGCGGCGGGTTGGGTTGGAAGTGACGGGAGCGGTAGACTTTCTGTGAGGAAGAGGGGGCATCCTCTTCACCACGGGTCTGAGCTGGAGTAACTTTTGATTCACTGGCTTGGGGAGAGCCAGGCTTAGGCTGGATAGACTGGCGACGAAGGTACCGAGGCAGACGAGGCGCGTCTTCTAGGGTATCGCGGGAAACTCTAGTAGCGTATTCACGGATTGCACAGCGTGAGGAGAAATGAATATGTTCGAAGTTGCAGTTTGCGGCAAGGTTGCGAATCATTTGACCGTCAAGTTCGTGGCGGCTGACTCGGAATAATAAATTGAGCGTGACGACTATCGTGATGTCGGCCCGGAAGCCGGGGGCCGTTTTGCAGAGAGATGATTTGGAGACAATGTCGTTTTGAAATTGAATGCAGCTGACGTGGTTGTTGCACCTCGTCAGCTTCGAATTCTCCGAGTCTCTTTGGTAACTTGTTCGGACAATTTCCCTGCGATGCTTCACCGAGCTTTTATATCGGATGAGCCTCTTTAGCGGGGGAGCCGCCCCCGTGCAAGCCCTCGCCTGATGTACTCCATCGCCATTGCCTTTTTGCTCCTCTTCGTGGCCTCTGTCTCTGCGGTCCCCTCTTGGGAGGCTGCCCGCGGACAAACTAACATCGGATCCCTCGTTCCAGGCGCATCCTACATCGAGGCCGTGGGTCCCTATAAGGAAGGCCAGTACCACACGCAACACTTGACTATTCTTAAACGAGGTAAGCTCTTCATGGATAACCACCATAATCCTCCAAGTCCTGATCTACGTCTAGGAGAGCCTGGGAATATGACCGTGCAAACAACCTATCGTGGGGGACCCCCGTTGTTCTACATCAACCAGAATCAACTCTGGCTATTTAACAATGCAACGTCCATCCTTCCCGTCAACGCACTAAATACGACCAAGAAAGCAGGCCAGCCCCTCCAGCTCATCGTCGGCAAGAAACGCGCCGGATCCCGCAGTGGCTTCTGGCGATGGCAAGGCACTATGCTCCATTATGAGGAGGGACGAATGGGAAACGGGGGTATCTTCTACACTTGTGAAATGGAAGACGGCACGAGTGGTGTCTTTATGTTCCTTGAGCCGTATGTTGTTTACCTTTACCAGTATCATCAGCATAATCTAAAGGTTCTTTGATTCAGATCAGTGACACCTCCAGGCTGTGAGGCCAATACCCTACACAGCTGGGTCAGAAATTACATTGATGGATACCCGAACTAAGCGTTTAACGTTGAGTAGTTTTACTTACGGCCCTTGCGCTTTGTACATGGTGTGAAATGTACGACACAACCATAATATCCAATTCACTATGAATCGCCAACGGTACGAATCACGCATGCTGGACAAGTCCAGATGGCAAGTTACAATAATGTAGTCAATTTTATTGTCATGACTTTTCTACAATGTCTTCGCCTTCTTGTGTATCGTCAGGTTGATACGCCGAGCGACAATAGCCAGCGCAAACAGACTAAAGAACGCGACACCAACGACGAAAGGTTTCGTCAGATGCGCAGCAAGGGGAACCTTGTACAAGACCTGCAGACAAATCAGCAATCCAAGTAAGTTACAAATCAATGAGTGTACACACAAAGATATTTTGCGAGTGCATGACGGTGAGATTTTCGTATTCAAAAGTTAGCATAGGGCGTCCCGTGGAATCAAGGTAGGTTTTATGTGTGGAGATTCTGTTCATGACAGCCGGGAACGGTGCTGAGAATTCGACATCACTACAGAACGCGCGATGAATACAAAGTCCCGTTTTAATATAAAGTGAAATAACTCACGTAGCACCCTCGGGGAGGATAATCGAGACCTCCGCTTTGTTGACCACCGCGCCGGGAATCGGGGTCATGATAGGGACCTCAACAATATACTTCCCGCTGGACTTATCATACACGGCTGAGTCGGATAAAGGTGCGTCCCAGCCAAGAGTAAAGGTATAGTTCCAACCCCCGAGAATGGGGTAGCGCGGCCGCAGTTCAAGGGTACTATAGCGGTTGGCACGTTGGTTTTTGGGTGCGGTTGGCGCGACCCGCAGCCGCGAAGTGGATACGTTGCCGATGAGGTCGTAGTAGTAGGTGTTACGGATGCCCGCAGGGAGATGCAGTGTCAGCGCAGGTAGAGCGTGAGGTGCCTGGCGTTTAAAGTACGCCTGTGATTGATGCTCTAGGCGCGAGAAGTGGCCTTTGAGACTGTAGTTTTCGTTTAGCAAAGTCTTGTCAAGGTTCGAAGAAAGAACACATACGTAGGACCTGCGTTGTGTAGAACGAGGTTGTCCTGAATATTCAAGTTGTCCCCCCAGTGGCTGATCTCAGCCGCACGTTGGAAATTGGTGATCTCGAGCACCGGCTGTTCGTGGAAGTAATGTGCAGTGATACGTTGTTGGTGCGCCTCGATGAATTCTTTGTTGGCTGAGCTGACAATATTGTTGTACGGTCCGTAGGTGACTGTTGCGCCTTGTTTCGTCGCTGGGGTATCAGAGGTGAAGTCTTTCACGTTCTCGGGTACTGTATACGAGATGATTCGGGGATTGGGCGCCCTTGGGAAGTTCGCGGTTGAATACACGGGTTATGCAAGGTCGAATCGGGTAGGTACATACTTCAGTTTGGTACGCTGAACAGCCGTGTGGTACGGGCTGAGAACGAAGAGGTCGGTATGGTACTTAAGCGCTTGCTCGTCCTTCTGCGATGCCTCTTTGGGCCACGGGAACGTCGCATGAGTTTGCAGAGTATCCATAACCAGGTTCAATGTCGCATTTAGGCCCAGGGGCTTCGGTAATGTCACATCCAAGAGATGGAAGTTACTAGGCGTATCGACTGAGAAAAACACTCCAGTTGAATTCGGACGCTGCGAACTTACCGACTCGAATCGAGAGGGTGATGGAATACATCAAGCTCCCTCTGTTGGCCCTTGACCTTGACCTGTAGCCAGCTTGTCTTCTCTTTCTCTTCCAGGCCGACAGCAATCGTGTAGACTTTCGCGCCGGGCTGCGTTGCCTTGATGGCGTAAGTGGTTGTGACGTGTACGACCGCCCCACCGAGTTCAACGGTGCGCACGATGGCAGTATTTTCGAAGGACGGGGGAGCTGCGAGCACAGTGCCCAGAAGGCTCAGCAAAAGAAAAGGGAACGAACGCCAATGCATGGGGGCGAAACGAGAAGGTGGTAAAGATGGTCAAGAAGGTAGTAACGTGTCTGTACTATATTTAGTTATCCCGATCCCATATTTGGACATGGTTTTTCTCCACGTCAAGCTTATCGAAATTAAAGAGTGGGAACCCACAAGGACATCATGATATTAGAGGTAGGTTATCGCATTCATATTTCTACCAACCCCATGTTGGTGAAGGGTTGCGTATGGGTACATCTTCACGCGTAGCAGCTGCAGAAACGATCTTTCGCAGCTTCCTGGCACGCTCCTCTTTCTTTTGCTCCTCTATCGTCTTTCCCTCCTTCAAGACAACGGTTAGTTTTGAGTTGGGGTGGATACGAATGCCATAGTGTCCACGCCCCCTCGGCTCCATTTTCTTGGCTCCTCTCGGCCCTTTGGAAACCCACGATTCCGCTAGTGAATTATTGCAATCAATCTTCTCAGAAAGAAATAAAAAAAGCTGGACAAAATAATACTACGCACCAACGATCAGCTTAGGCTCGTTCAACCGCTTGTAGCGAACAGCATGGTCTTTTGCAGTCGCAAGCATGTGCATGATGCGAGAGCTGGCGCGCTTCTCGCTGAACTGCATCTGCAGAATGGCGTAGTCAATAGGCTTTCCAGCAATTTGCCTTCCCAGCATATTGAGCTTGCGAGGAGATATTTTGAAATTCGCAGTAGAGTATTTATGCTGAGATTTGCAAAAGTCAGGTTGGATGTACCAATGTAACAACACCACAAGACACTCACCGAAGTTGGCCTGGGCTTGTGGGGTGGGTTGGGTCTGTAAACACCCTTCTGTGCTGGTGGTAACACTCCACGTTTACCACGCGCCTGGCGAGCAGCAGGTGCAGCAGTAGTTTCGAAAACGCTTGCGTTACCCTCATCGGCAGCCTGTTTCTTGCCAGCATCAACCTCCTGTTGAGTGGGTTTCTCTCGAATTGCAGGGACTAGTTTCTCCTTGACCCAGTTTAGGGGGTTGAGAAAACTGGCGCTGTAAAAGAGCTTATTTGCTGAATCACAGACATAGTATATTGAGCGTACTGTCGACGGGTTTCCAGTTGGAAGTGTGAGGTACTCGCATGCGACAACAATGGACTTGCAGTCCGAGAAAATCCTGAGCAGTTATTAGACCTGATAAAAGTTGGGAATCTTTGCTACGAACCATATCGCAAACCGACAAGCATCGCGTTGTAGCGCGTTGGTCGAGAAGAAATGAGTGCAAGGTGTCACATATTTGTCACGACCATCTTGTGATGACGCAGCTTTCCAACGTGGTCCATCGCGTCCACAGCGCGCATTATAACTCCTCGAAATGATTGTCCTCCTGGGCACAATCTTCAAAGTTTCTCTCCTTCTTATCAATGCAATTGCCGTCTTGAGCGAAGACCGGTTTTTGGCAAGACGTATGCTCTAAACGGTAAAACTAGACTACCACTGACCATCTTTTCTTCTCTAGTTGGTTGGGTCTCTGGACAACAGCAAGGCACTAACCCGGGGTACCACCAAGCATACGATCAAAATGGTTATGGTGGAGCTCAGGGGGATGTTGGAATAAAAGCACGGTTAATTGACCTCATTAGCGCTGTGCGGACACTTATGCGGAGTGCGTGGTCTCCTTATCGACTTCTTATTGTGCTCATACTCCGATTTCAGTACCCTTGATAGGCATAAACATCATTGTCATTATATACGAGCTTCTACTGGGATGAAGTGTGTTATCCATCCTACCTTTTTTACCCTACACTATCATGCTGGCCAAGTCATAATTTTTCATACACAATAGCTGTCTGAGTTGTGCTGCCAATATTCATCATCGCGTAATGAATCAGACTTCATTGAGTTTGTCGTATTCTTGATTTATCTGTCTTACGAAGTCATTCACGGAGTGCCCATTCTGGCAAAAGTCATCAGGTTCTCGTGGACAAGTTACGTGGGAGGAAATAGACTAGCTCACCTCACATTCCTTCCATGTGCCATCGTGTACGCAAACCTTGCGCCCGCTGATGAGCACTGTGCAGCTTGACCTGAAAGTTGTGCATATAAGGAACAGTCGGATATTCCTGATGGCATTGATAAACACTAACTTGACACCTAGCTTCTGCCCCAATCTGACACTTTCCTTGAGCAGAGTCACTCCCTCAGGGCCCTTGCCACTTCCATCCAGTCCGGCACAGCGTCCCGAGTTGCTGTTTTCCCAATCAATACCAACGGCGCTTGCGCACTTCAGCGCAAGATCTGGGTTCCCGATCTTGCTACGTCCCTCGTAGTTCTGGCATTGGACGAATTCCCACCATACTGAAGAGGACTCGTACTTGGCGACGCAGAGCTGTTGCACGTTTCCTGCGCATTCTTCGACCCCGTGCATACATATCACACCGAATTCCAGTTCTGAAGGGTCAAGTCTATACACTTCAGTCAGTTTATTAGCCAATGGACGAAAGGATGAGGAAAACGAGCCTTCCGATGTAGACTAGCGAGATATTTATCTTATCAGAAACCTTGGGTATAACTTGGTTGAATACACTTTCGCATAGGAGAGCGTCTGGACAACGACTCATGACACCAAGTTGGACAGGAACTTTGATGGCATTGGAACTCCAGTCGTTTGTTGGGTCCTGGTAGAAGGTCCATGGGAGGTGGAATGCACTGACTGAGATGGGCAAAAGCGGAAGTAGTGGAAGTAGACGCATGTTAGGGCACGCTAAGAGAAAAGGTCGACTTGAGGATTCCGAGATTACAGATTGTGAACGATCTAACCACTTTATGGCGTCATAGTCATGTAGCCGCGTGGAATAATACCCGGCTTGGAAGGCGAAGGCTGCTACCATCGGTGAAGCTTGAAGTTCCACTGTCTGGTAAATTTCATCCACAAACTGCTGCCCCTCCGTAAGGCTCGCATCGAATCACTGTCCTCTCGCAGTATTGTAACAAACACAAGAAATATCTCTCCAGGCGCTTTTTATATATTATATATATGAACACAACTGGCAGATTTGTCGATTTTGTGTACAAACTAACCACAGAATCCAGGTCTTATAATGGGCCACCCACATCAAATTGAGCCCCATGTTTTAGTATCTTCGGAGTCCGTTGCGGGTGGCACGAAGAACTGACATCGCGACCTAAAAGCTGCGGATAGGATGAGACTATAAGGTAAATTTTTGAGGATTATGAGAGCTTGCCTTCAATAGCTCTCTTACGGACGATCGACTCCACTTTGAGTTCATTGTGAACCTGTGTACGCTACCACAATGATGTTAGCCAAATCAATCAGTGGTAGAAATGTTTTAGTATACTCACTTGAACCTGTTTCTGGTACATTTCAGCCTGAGCCTTGCGTTTGGCTGCCCCGTCCTGTCCGTCGTCCTCCAATATTCTCCGCTTTTCTGTTAGAGACTGGTCAACGACCAATACGCAGTAATCCACTAGTTTTGTTCGGCGCTTCCAGTTGCCTGTTAGAAAGCTATTAGCTATACATTGGTAAAACCAGGCGAGATCAAGCACCTACGAGCTCCCGCCAGATATTCAAACACGCCTGGTCTTGTATATTTCCTGTCTTATTATCTATTCGGTCAATGTCCCGCATAGCGGCGTTCGCTCGATTCATGCGCATTGTTATTGTATCATCAAGCCGTCGGTACTCTCGTAGGATTTCTGCATGCGCAACTATAGTTAGCATATGTGGGCTAGGGGTTGGGCTAGAGACCTTTAAATGCCGAGAGATCATTGCATGTGGATGGTGATATATGTACGACCTGTGGCGATTGGGGTTCTTGTATAGCTAAACTGCCGAGTTGAGGTTGTGTTGGCATTGAAGTTAAAGATGAGAGGCATGTAAAGTATTTACCGATCCCGGTCCGACCGGCTATCAACGAGTACAGTCTAGTGACTGGTTCTGCGAAACCTGGTAAAACTCTAAAAGGGACATTCACACAAATAGAGTGTGACCGTGCGGGGCGTTCACACAAAAAGTGTGACTTGTCGTGAGCCCCGGGGAAACCTAGTAAAACTACTAGTGTGGGAAAAGCGCCGCAGGCCCCGAAAAAATGCACAAGTCCGTGCCCCGTAAGTTGTACTCATCAATAAGCCCATAC
>JABCKI010000126.1:0-35031 GCA_018282025.1 Sphagnurus paluster | reverse complement strand
CATTTGGGTATGGGTTTTCATGGGTATGGGTATGGGTGAGTGCGAAAACACCCATGGGTTACCCATGTCGAACACTAGCCACAGTACTTCATGCGCTGAAGGATCCGGTTCATGTCCTGGAAGAACTCCCAGATGGCAAGCCGGACACCGGGGTTTGCTGGGTGCTTCACAGGCAGGCTGGTCTCCGGTACAATGTGCCAGTCGTCGGGTCCCTTGATCAGGACGTCGTCAATGTACGGAATGGTTTTTTCTGGGATCTCAGGCTGCAAAATATAAGTGATGCTGTCGTGGAAAATGGGTACTGAGTTACTCTAGCCCATAGGCAATGTGATGAGCTGAAGCACACCAAAAGGCATCTGGAAGGTTATTAAGTCACGGGACTCCGGTGCTAGGAGCCGCTCGTCATAGCCAACAAACAAGTCGAGCATGGCACCACAGATTTTGCCAGCGAACTGTTTGGCTACATGGTCTGGGAGCAGGGTGACACCTGAATGCTGGATAGTAACACAATTCAGCGGCTCTAAACTGTGGACAATTCGAAGCTTGCCATTTTTCTTCATGGTGCAGAACCACTGAGACTGATAAGACAAGTTAGATGACTCGTAGATGCCGGTGGCCATTTTGGACCAGATTATAGAACAGACTTTTTTGTAGATGCTGGGTGGCTTGATTTTGTTTGCACATCAAGTCGTGCATAATTCGTCTTTCGGCCTCTGTGAGGAAGCCGGGGTGCTCGTGGTCTAATTGGAGCATTCTTTCTTCTGTATAGCGCCCTTGGGGACGGTAGGGCACAGGATTCGGGTCGAGTTTTGGCATTGAGGCCAATGGGTCGCCGATGATTTTTCGTTCTATTCTGAAATCATCAGGGCAACTGGCAACTACTGATCTGACCTTTTGAGCCACAGGCTTATACTTCTTTTTGGTTTGTACGCCTTTGATTTTGGCGACAAGGGTTTTGACGCCTGCGGCTTCTGCGGTTTTGAGTGGGAATATGGTGTGTGGGTGAGGAATATGAGCTGGGTGGTGTCTGTCAGATTGTCGAGGAGGCCGTGGCATGATGCGAGGTATATTGTGTGCATTGAATAGTTGTGTTGTTTGGCTGGCGGGGGCCTCAACGATAGGCAGTGTTTGTGGAGTTGATTGGGCCGTGAGGCCAGAGGTCGGGGTATCGAGGGTCTTTGTTGGTGTCAATGGATAAGCCGATCAAGGTGCGCAACTGGGTATAGCGAAAATGGTCGGTGCCTCCTGCAAGGACTTGGGTATTGGCGTTAGATAGGTGCCGGACGACGCTAGAGTACAAAATAGGTTAGAAGCAGAGAGATAGAGGTGCGATAATTGATTAGTAGTGGTGGGGGAGTCCAGCTGTGATAAATCTATAGGCGTGTACGAAGTAGCTATTAGTCCGTTAGTTCAGCTATTGTATTCAAGGACGAAAGCGACGTCAGCTTCTGAGGCCGCACCGGTCAAGCCCTCTTGATTCAAAAATTTGCAGCCTCGGTAGGCTGTCGGTGTTTGCCACAGGCAAAGGTTGGTATGGCAAGTACGTCGCTGGAGTTGGGATCAGTAATAGTGACGACAGTGTTGCCGTTGGGGTACATTTTGACATTGCTAGAGGTGAGTACGTCGAAGGGGCGGCCAAGTAGGATATTGTAGGCCGGATTGTGAATAACGTGTATTTGGAGATAAAGAGTCAGGTCGCCGATAGTGCATGGGATGTTTTGTGCGAGGCCGAGCGAGGGATCGAGGCAGCCATTGGCAGACTGCATGTTCAAGATTACGGAGGGGTCATACTTAATCTTCAACTCGTGGCAGACCTCCTTGGACATGGCCACGATTTGGGAGCCGGAGTCGACAATGCACTCGACCTGCTCCATGGTGTCGATGTTCATGAAAATTGACTGGAGGGACCAGGTTTCCTTTGCGACCGTGAGTCGCTCCGGCGTCTCGCCCAGTGCCAGAGATCGCAGGTAGATGTTGTAGTAATCCTTGGCTACGTTGCTGCGAGGTGCTTGGCTAGGCACCCAGCTACTGAGGATTGGTACGGCTTCGAGTTCCTCAATGTAAGCCGGCGAGTGGATCTCCTCCACAGTCTTTGGCTCAACCTCAATCATTGTGGTGGCGATGCGTTTCTGGGTGACGGCTTCCCTAAACTTGCCATGAATCTCCGGCGCGATGCTGCACAACTCCTCGACAGACACGGTTACGTTTGAGCCCAGTACTCGATCAAAGACCGCGCCACTCTTGAGTGGGTCGACAATGGGCGCAAAGGTGCGATAGGCCAGGTCTGCACGCGGCTTGTCTGGCAGGGCCCCAAGGTTGCGCATATTGGGCGGCACATAGCGGTTGCTGCCGGTATTGGCATACAGATGGATGGGGTCCTCTCGTGTGGCGCTGCCTTGAGCAGCCTCTCAGCTTGGAGCCGGCGCAGGTGCATCTGCACGACCCTTGCCTTTGTCTGCTACATTAGGCGCAGTCGAAGATCGAGCCACCACCAGAGCCAGTGCTGGAGCCGCAGCAGGAGCCAGAGCGGGTGGTCGTGAAGCCAAAGCCGTTGGTGCAGGAGCGGGCGCCAGAGGAGCCAGCTGCGCAGCTGGCTGACGAGGCACTGGTGGCGCTCTGGGGATGTTGACGCCATCGAATGCCATCTTTCAGCCTGAGCAGAGTGCTAAGACCTCCTGCTGCAGGAGCCAAATCTGCTCCTCTGCACTAACTGCTGGCAGAGGTGGTGGCGGTGTGTCGTAGCTCAAGACCTGATTTACTTCATATAGCATTGTGCCGGCGTTGGCTGTCATCCAGCCTGCAGCTAGCTGACCGGGGTTGTGTGGGTGCCACTCATTGATCTTGGCCTTAATGTTGTCACCGGGGGTGTTGCTCAGCACAAAGGCTCCGGATGGCAGTATGATACGGCCTTCATGGTTCCTTTGGCACTTGCCGTCGTGCACGGCCTGGCCAACTTGTTGGCAGTCTCGGATTCGGTGGCCAGGCTTGCCACAGAAATGGCAGTCTTTGCCTCCTATGCGCGGTGCGTGCGGCTGTTGCAGCTTTTGGCAAGGAGGCGCGGCGTCAAACTTATCCATAAATTTACTCAACAAGGCCAGAATGGCCTCGTCTTTCACCGATAGCTGCTCTTGTGCAGCTGCTGGTGCCAATTGAGCCGGAGCCAGAGCCGGCTGTTGGACCGGGATCAGAGAGCCGATTGTGGCTCATCAAGAATTGCGAGATGTTGAGGAAGGCCCAATGGAACTCCCTGAGCTGGACTATGTTTGATATCACCCTCATGTTCCACTCGCCACCAAAACGTGTAGATCGGCGACCAAGTACCGACGTTCTTCTGATGTGCCAGGGTAGAGGGCCCGGACTTCGTTTTTCCAAGCTGCGTAAGTGCCGGCTGCAAAAGTTGGGAGCGACTCCCAAAGCTGGGAGTCCTGGAGCTCGAGGTAGCACAGTATGTGCTGCTTTTTGTCAGCGTCGGCGTTGATCTGGCAGTCTTCAAAGAGGTACTCGACGTCGGTAAAGAACCGGGCGAGCTCCAGCACACCGTTCGAGCCGGTTACGAGTGTAGGTGCACTGCTTTGGCTGTGGAACGGCATGTGACAGGCTGGTGCGGCCATGTTAAATTGTAGTGGTGTAGGGGGCAAAGAAGGAGTAGCTGAGGGTGAAGGTGAAGGTGTCAGTGTAAAGAGGTGAAAATTATTTATTAGCTCCTCAGCAAGCTTGTCTGAGAGCGGCGTTAGAGGGGTTGACAAGGCGGTTTCGAAAGTGCAGTACGGAGTGGCGTTGTTAGAGCCGATGGGTGAATAGATGATTATCTCGCTATCGGAGAAAGGGCTTGTGGGACTGAGGTTGAGATGCCGCTGTTCGGCTGGGGTTACGAGTAGGAAAAGTGGAGATAGAGAGCCTCCGGCTAGGTCGAAAGTCCGTTGGATTTTGGCTTGGATTGATTCAAGGACCTTGGCTTGTTCGGAGTCTTCTCTTTCTGCGGCTCTGGTATTGTATCTACGTCCTCATGACGTCTTGACTAGGTTTGACCGGTTCGGTCGGTGTAGGCGGCCACCGACCACCAGTGGACACTGTAAGACTTTCTTTGGTGTGTATAGTGCCTCACATCCTGTACTTACCGAGGGTGTAGTAAGTAGTATACAGTAGTTGATAATTAATAATGAGTCACTTTTTCGCGCTATACAATACAGGATCAAACAGCCAAGAAACAGGAACTGTATGAGATGAAGCAATACGCTAGTAGCATGCCAGAGACGACTATAACAGATTTAACCACATGGCACATCATTTTGAATGGGCAGGACATGATTGCAACAGATATATATGGGTTATATTCCAATTTTCGGTTCTTATCGTTTCAAATCTGTCTTAACATTTTAAACCAATATTTTCTCGATAATCACCAATTTCAACCATTTAGAAATGCTGGTGTTTTCACTGGGCCTGAGAATTGTTTTAACTCACCAACAGTTCTCCTAATTATAGCCATTTGCAGAAAAGTTGGCGGTGATACGCCGGCGCTTCGTCTGGTTACCGGGACCCCCATTTTCGCGCTTTGCAGCACAAGTCCAACTCACGAAGGAACCGGAGCCGACAGCACCAATGCAGTCCAAAAGACCGAGACGAAGCCGGAGGAGACCGTGATTGCTAGACGCTGTGGCAGTATGCAGGAAAGCTGACCACGCCGTGGGTTATATTCCAATTTTCGGTTCTTATTGTTTCAAATCTGTCTTAACATTTTAAACCAATATTTTCTCGATAATCACCAATTTCAACCATTTAGAAACGCCGGTGTTTTCACTGGGCCTCAGGGTTAACGCGGCTGTTGTTGGGTCGCGATATGTGCCTTGGTGGTGTCAAGGGGACCTGATCGGTGTCCTCCCATATGATAGCTGAAATTTACACTAGAATCCACAAATTTCAGAAAAGGAGCATACTTACATAAAGTACGCAACGGTGAGACCCATCGCACTCTGACGACGCGCTGCCGCCTGCTTTGTCAGATTTTCTGAGCCCTCGCAAGCTCGGATCGGCCGCTGCCGAGATTAGTAGTAAATCAATTAAGGTGGGGTCGCAAAGTTTCCCTGTACACCGGCTGAACCTCAGGACGGTGAACTAGAATATGACATAGCATTTGTTTCTGACACTCAAACAACCCTATGACTCTTCCTCGCATCCGGCATGATACAAAGATAAACGATGCACATGGGATGACTTGACGTTCCTTCGCCCCAGCCAATCGACTGAAAACCAGCCAAACGCGACTATGGGTGCTTTCGATACATCAGTTGGTGCGCACAAGTTATCTACACCACCACCCGCCTAATCGTATTAATATTCTACTTCTTGTCTGCTTTTAGGTGTCCTTTTAATTGGGTTGTTTTGTACGTTTCTACGACGCCATGGTTTCAATGTGCCCTTATCTCGGAAAATCTTACAGTCAACACCTACCTTTATGGTCTTGTGACTTGTCAATTCATTGTCTATGCAAACACTAGTGTGTACACCCCTGTTGGTCCTACTAACTAGTTCTGATTAATTCTACAGAGTTCAATGACCCTCTCTGGATCAGGTAAGGTTTTGGAACTATGTGTATTCTACCATTTCTCTGACATTTCTAGGGGTATTGTTTACACCCTCTTTATCACAGATACTCTCCACAGTGCTGTGTACGTCTCCCGTTCTGGTGTTGGGTTTACATTTCATACTCAATCTACCAACCAATCTGCTTTCAGAGCAATCTATGCTGGCTGGGAAACATGGCGAGTCGATTGAAAGTAGTTGATCCGTCTCGTTGTTCACCTTGGGTATTCAGCGTTACCAACTACAACAATCCTGCTAGCCTGGCATTCGTTAGCTGGACCATCCCTTTCACAGCTATTGCAACGGCGGTGACAGCGATTCTCACCCAATATTTCTTGGGCCATCGGTATAATTCGTCATGAGCCACTCCGTTCCTGAACTAATATTTTTCTCAAAGTGTTTTCGTGTTGACAAAGAGTAAACCTCTCAGTGTCCTGATCGGCCTCCTCAGCACCCTTGGCTTTATATTTGGAGTCTATGCCGGAGTTCGTTCTGGTATTATTAAAGAGTTTGTTCTCAACGCGTTAGCTTTTTGATTTCCTTCTCACCGTGATCTTCAGAGTAGCTCACTTTGCACCCCTAAAACCTTTCGTCATCTGCTGGCTAGGATTCCAAACCAGCGCTGATCTAGTCATCACTTGTGCGCTCATAATAATCCATCTTTGTACTTTTGCACCTAATTTATCTCTTCAACAGTTATCCTCACATTCATTCTCAGTCGCTCCCGCACAGGATTTCGCACGACAGATACAATTATTAATCGTCTCATTCGTGGCGCTGTCCAAACTGGTCTTTTTGCATCTATCTTCGCCCTGGCCGATCTTTTTACATTTGTTTTGCATCCTGGTACCAACCTATATGCGATGTTCGCATATCCTATTGGCCGCATCTATACCAACGTTGGTTGAGTCACTTGCCCCTATGCCTACTCCTAATATCGAGTTTAGACGCTGTTGGATACATTGAACGCGCGCATTGAACTCAAAAGCATGACTGCTACGCACGATGTAGATTCAGAAGTAGGCCTCCCTTTCGTCTGCATGTTCTTGAATTCTCACTTGTTTCTTCAGAGCAATGCGAACGCATTTCGCATGCAGACCTCGTCTCAGACGATTGCTGGGAAAACACCACATTCGATCAATGTCAAGAAGGAAACCACCACCCACATTTCTCCTGACGAGCAATCCAATGGCAAGCAATCTGTTGAGATTCAGAAGTACACCAACGACGATATTTATGGGTACAAGATGGCCTGAAAGAGAATTTGAGTCAGGATAGCTCCACAATTCATCTACTATACCTATCATCAACCACCAATTTAATACTACATTTAAACGAAAAAAATGACCCCTTAGCGGCCATCATGATCATCGCTGCAAGCAGCATCGCAGTTCACTGCAACCATCGATTCATGGAATCTTCGGACTTCAATCACTCAGTTCGGGTTAGATCACGTGTAGGCGATGTCTTCTCTTCCTGAGCCTACACTTTCAGGACATTACGAACTGCTGAGCTCAACCCGCTTTGACTGTCTACTCTCCAGACTCAAATGGAACAACGATCCTGATGGACCATGTCCGTTTCTCCTTCTACACTATCACCTCGATCGTCTGATCGATGCAGCCAACCAACATGGCTGGGGCCCAGCGAAGGGATCTCTAACATACGAGAAACTCAAGTCCAATTGCTGGAATGCTTTGACAAACTATGGCGAGCAAAGGGAGGATACGCCGCAAGCGTTCAAGGCGAGTGAATTTACCTTCATTTAAATATTTTCTATTCTGATCTGTGTCTTAAGATTCGCGTCACCCTTGCTCAGACAGGCCATCTAAAAGTCACTGCTACACCAACTACCCCATTCCTGTCAGACCCTACTTCTGCGTCATTTTTCAATCCACTCTCTGACAACTCCTCATTATTTGGCGCGACTTTCGCAATTCAATTGGACTCCATACCTACCCTCATCTCTCACTTCACGTCCACCAAAACCACGCAGCGATCCGTCTACAATGAAGCGCGTGCACGATCAGGCCTCACACCCGCACCAGATTCTGTCAACCTGGCTGACGTGTTGATGTATAATCCAGAGGGGTTAATTACTGAATGCTCCATTTTCAACGTCGCGTTCTACCGTGCGCCCTACTGGATAACTCCATCTGCGTCGACTGGTTGTTTGCCTGGGGTTCTCAGGCGATGGCTGATTGAGCAAGGGCGTATTCATGAGGACAAGGATAAGCAACTGACAAAGGATAGCGTTGAACAGGGTGATTGGGTTCTTCTATTCAACGGGGTTCAAGGATGTCGATTGGGCAGGATCGTCAACGCCCAATAAAAATAAATTTGGGAACAGGACTAATCATATATGAAACTAAAATATATCAAGCAGGATCTATACCATATCGTCGAACATTCCATCATCCATCTCCCCAAGAATATAATCCACCATATAGCTATCCTGCACCAGTTTATTCATTCTTGATAGGTGTCGCTCTGTGTAAGGAATGAGGGCATCCACCAACTCGTTCAATGCAGACCCGCCCCTCCCTGTGACCATTTCTCCATCGGCAAAGACCGCCTCTCCCTGTTCATCCCTGAACGCCTTCATGATATCATCTGCTGACCGGAGCTTGAAAATAGCATAAATGACGCCCTGAGCTACTCGACTCGTTTTCGCATTCGTGTTCCAGTCTCTGGAAAACTGGAGCAGTTTGGCCAGGTCAGATCCCCCCATGGTCCGAATAACTTCATCCACAGACGTCCGACCTGTCAGGGAGTCGACGTTTACGTCGGTAAACTGAATGTTTTTGAAGAGCGACAGCAATCGGCCCGGTTGTTGCATCGCAAGAGCTAACTGGATCGCCCTGCGGTAGTCATGGAGCGAGAGATAATTCTGGAAATCTTGCTCCCTGTGGGACATCTTGAGTTTTTCTTTTGCTGTATAGTAGCGCAAGGTTCACGCACTTTTGTACCAAGTCAGCACGAGCTAATTCATTTTCCTCATCTTGTTCTTCAGTGCAATCCGCCCAGAAAGTAACGACCGAATCAGCAGCGCCGGATACTATTCTTCGCTCGTCGTTGCTCACAGCGAGTGCCCACACCTGAAAAATCCGAGTTGAGGTTCATCCGACAGCCATCAGGAACATGATATTACCTTGTCTTCGTGATTGTCTAGCGTTGCTACACATTCCTCAGTCTTGATATCCCACAGCTTCACTAGACCATCTGAAGCGGCGCTCACAACTTGCAATCCCGCGTTTAAGAAATTAACCCTCAGCACAGAATTGGTATGTCCCTCAAAAGTTTTGAGACACGAGAAGTCGTCCAGGCTCCATAGCTTCACAGTTTTGTCGCCGCTTCCAGTCGCTAGGATCCTTTCTGTTTTGCCGAACCGTACAGTCCACACCCCACGTTTGTGTCCTTTGCATGTCCCAAGTAGTTTCAACTCTCCACGAGGGGGTCTGCCAGGGAACCCAGAAATGTAGTCGATAGCGTAGATCTTCGCCGTCCTATCTTGTGAACCAGAGACAAGTAACTTGTCGTTGGGCGATATATCAAGCGCATTGATATCTTTTTCATGGGCCTTGTGGGTGGTCAAACTTTTACACCGCAAGGGCTCCGCTGCTTCGTCCTCACATATCAGCGGCAGGTCCATTAGGTCCCACATTTTTATCGTCCGATCCTGACTACCAGTGAACATGAATTGAGGGCGATCAATTTCGCCTGGGGTGCCTGCTTTGCGGGAGAGCGCGATTGCACCAACGCTTTCGGCATGACCTTCGCAGATGCTGATACAACCATAGCCCCATTCAGCATGACTAGATTTTTTCGCCAAGGGAGCCCACAATCTAGCAGAGCGATCCTTGCTACCACTGGCTAGGAGACGGCCAGCAACTCCTTGGTCTAATGCGAGAACGACGTCAGTGTGACCCTCAAGGAGGCGTGCGTCATAGGAATTTGTACTGTAGACACGGATAAGCGAAGAGTTTGTCGCCAAAGCGAGGTGAGAGTCGTCTTGTGTAGGATTAACGGAAGGTGAGGGGAAGTTTGGTGAAAGGAAGGTGGCGTCAACTATCTCATCGTTATAACCGATCAGCTGTCGCGTCAAGGACTGGGTTGAGAGTGAATGAAGGATGATATTTTGGTCCGCATGAATAGATACGATGTTTGACAGCATGGGGATATATCTTTGGAATGTATTAGGACACGGGGACGCAAAATAAGAAGAAAACACACATAACATCAATGATCTGTCTTTGCTCCTCCTGGTCGTCCGAAATCTTGGTGTGCTCTGTGCCGAGAGTGAAGAGGACGCTTCCATCCTTGCCATCCCAGATCTTAATAGCACCATTCTCTCCCCCTGTGTAGAAGCGAATACAGTCAGGCCCTGAGGTCGTACCCGTGAGGTCTTCGTCAGGCCGCAAGAGACCAAGTGCCTCGACTCGTTCCAGGACTGGAATAGTCTTAACAAGGGTCGGAGCGAAAGCCTTGTCCTTCCCTTTAGTCTTGCCGCCTACATGTTCTGTACTCCCCGGCTTTGATAAGAGATCCCATATGAAGACGACCGAGTCTCTTCCACCACTAACAAGCCATTTACCATCGAGCGATACATCCAGCCCTCGGGGGACCGAAAAGTGACCTTCGAGAATGGCCTCTGGTTTTCCACCGCTAGAGTTTGAAGTGGCAGACAAGTCAAATATCCTAATTCGAGTGTCCACAGACGCCGTAATTAGGCGCATTTTGCCCCCCTGTGTCACAGAAGATATATCCTGTGGATAATTGAACGCCAGGGCGCTAACGATACCACCGTGGCCTTTAAAGACGTGAGTTACGTATCCGTTGCGAATGTCCCAAACTTTAACAACGCCATCTGCAGATCCAGAGGCGAGGTATGTTGAGGTAGCATCCGTTTTGCATACATGAACTGGGGATTCATGTGCCCGAGATATAACGCGCACTGGATGGACGAGCTTCTGGGAAGGAATACTAGAAGTAGGTATCTCGAAGATGCGGAGGGATAGGGACGCTGTGAAGACCAAGAGATGGCTAGAGGAAGGGGAGATGCAGAATGAGTTGATTGATTGGGTGTCCTACATTGACACAATTATTTTCAACGTCGATATGAATGAATCCAATATCTTACACTGGCGAAGCGACATATTTCGACGCCGGTCGAAATTTCCGTCAAGAGAATATCCTCAGAAACGCAAGTTATGATTCTGGTTCCGTCCTGTGTAACAGCGACAGGTCCAGATGTGTATAGAGGCCCGATAGCACGTGTATTTTTAAAACTGGAGTAAAGTTAGCATCTGAGAATAAAGCGGGATAGAAAGACAGACGCTGTTCTCAGCTTTGGTCTACCAAGATGGATCGCCATAGCCAATACTTAGTGGCGGGACGGATACGAAAATTATCTTTATTTGTCCGTGTTTTCCTTCATCCCAAATCGAGTATAATATAGATTAGAATCATCTAGGAGAAATACGTTCCCTATGCTCGTCATGACATTGAGAGCTGATCGACATTGGTCAGTGACCGCTCAAGCAGTTCATTCAGCGCATCCTCCGCCCTCATCCGTTTCTTCTCTTCGTCATTAGCCGCTCGTTCTGCCTCAATCCTTCTCTTCGACTCGTCTTCGAGTCTCTCCTCCATAGTTCTCAAGGTAGCCATAGTTCTCGATGATTCCGCTTGTACTTGCACCAGTTGTTCAGAAAGTCTCAATGAAAGTGAAATTGCGTCCGCAGATTGACGTCGGAGGCTCGCAATCTCAACTTGCAAAGAGTCAATGATACTATCCATGCTAAGGCCGTTGCGGAGAGATGAGAAAGGAGGAAGAGAAAATGGCTGAGGGGACCTTGATGGCGCATACGCGCCCAGCCCGACCAGAGAACCGCGCCGATCCATGGGGTGAATCACTTCCTCCTCACTTTCGCATTCTTCCTCGGACACATATGCAACGTCCTCATCTTCTCCGTACTCCTGTCTCTCACCAATATAGTCTCCCTCTACCTGCGCAGAAGTGGATGCAATGTTCCTCTCCTCGTACTCATCAGATTGCGAGAATACTTGGAGCCCTTCCATGTCAGAGAAGGGGAGGATCGTTCGGGGTCTACCCCGCTTCTTCGGCGGGAGTGAGGATTCATCTTCAGTCTCTTTGCTTTGGCGGCCTCGTTTACGCGGTCGTTTAGTTCCAGGCGGCGCGTTCAAGTTAACGGTCCAGTATGAGCCAAATCCTGGATCAGTTACCGGGCGTGGTTGTCGTTCAAAGAGTCTGTTCAAGGATAAGTGATGTCGAACGGATTGCTATAACAGGGGGCAGGGGGTCTCAAAAACAATGAAGACTAAAGACGTGAAAGGCATACCTTCCAGGTCGGCCCTGCGGTCTTATAATATGAATATTTTGCTTCCATAGCTGCATAGATATCCCGAATGGTGAGGCGTTTCCGCGGACTTCCAAGAATAGCGCAGCGGAGAATAACAGGAAGCGTATGTTGTGGCCGGCCATTCGTATCTGGCAGACACGCGAGGCTGTCGGGACAGTCTGGATGAAATTCATGGTCCTTGGCTGTAGGGTCCTCTATAGGTTCTGTAACCACTTTTTCACTTGCATCGGACAAAGGGGACGTCCCAGGGGAAGATGGCATCTCACTCATTGAGGCCTGATCCATGTTCAAGATGAGTCTATGTCTTTAATCAGCTTAAGAACAAATAAAAGGAGTGGTAGGTAACGAACTTGACAGTTCTCCTGCGGGTGTCCTCTGGGTTGAGGATATTGCGAAGACTCGACATCTTTTGCGTGTAAAAGGGTGACGTTGAACGAATCGAAAACTCATTGCTGGTCCAGTCTGAGTATGGCAGATTACCTAACATCACGATCGACGCCTTAAATAAGTTCGAATGCGGAACAAATGGAGTCAGTGGCACGAAATACTCAATTGCAAGTTAACCAAGTCAAGTCAAATTATCTATTGTACAGCAAAATCTAAAAATTAAAATTCATAGCCATCTAAACCATAAGTATATGCCGTCCCAGGAACAGGAATGTCAGTCCATTCGGTTCCAGCGAGAGTTACCCTGCTCGGTCCTGCCATCGAGTTATGATACGACCCGTACTCAAGAGGTTCTGGGGAGAGCTGATGCAGGGAGGGTGGGCTAACCTCATGCGTGCGAGGCCACCATTCGTAACCCGGATAGTACGACGTGGACGGCTCGATGCCTGGAATATTGAGTCCCAGCATGTGAGCCATTATGCGTGTCCCTAACTCCTGCACTCCATTTTCTCCTTCCACAGTACCCATTTCACGAGGAGAGGTATGGAAAGCTTCGCGTTGGAGATAGTCCGAACTTTTCTCTTGTCCAAATGCCGCCTCGGCAGGTCTTTTCTGCCGGTCTGAAATATGGACCTGAGGTATCATATTATCAGCTTCCATTTTAACCCCGTTGAGTAGTTCCCATGCGCGCGATGCACTTGGCCAGACGATCTATATGGTTTTAATATAGTAATCGAGGATAGATGTCGAGAACACACCTCCATGTCTTTCAACGCCGCCATGCACTGTTGAAACCCCAGAGAAGCTTGGAGGTTGGAAGGCCTGAGGGTCACTAATCCAATAAATAAGAACTTGAAGGAGGGGGCATGATTAAAATCAACTTACGAGTCAGAATATGCATTATGCTACACCAGAACGTAGGTCAGAAATATCAAATTTTCATTGATTTGAAGAACTTACGATGCACTGAGAAGGTGAGATGTGAGAAAGGGAGAGCTTCTTTTCAATGTAAAAGTTTCCCGATATGTGGTCACTAAGCCAGTGTCAGAGCATGAACTAATATTCATGACAAGTTCGACCTATTGTGCTTATGTGCGTAGCAGCACCTTGTGCCATATCAAAGGCCTTGAGCTCAAGAGTGTTACGGGAAGTCAGCTCGGCCCTGGTAAAAGCCATGAGCCTCACTCATACTGAAGAAGAAGATAAACTACCCTTTCCAATTTGGTATACTGGTAAATCAAAATTAGGACATGCCCATAATTGCTGTAGGAATTCAGAGCTCACAATGCGCGATTTAGCAAAAGTACCGATGCCCAGTATCTTATGTGCAGGAAGAGGATATGTGGAGGAGGTACGGGTCTTCTGCTCGTCGTTTCATATCTGAGCGCTTGTGGGAGACCAATCAACCACTGATCTAAGCGAGATTCCATCTCCCCAAAAACAGCCCTCCTGATTGATGCAGAGATTGGTCGGATGGAGTATATGTTGCTAATGATATCGCCAGATATTAAAGCTAGACAGTAGAAAATGAAAATTGAATGAATAACAACAAAAAAACAGCCTACACAAGCTTGAGGCAGCATGGAAGGAGGTACTCGCATAGCCTGGCATGGGAGTATAGGTCGGATCCAAGTAATTTCTTGAGATTAACGGCCATAAAGTCTGGTCCTCATTCTGGAAAGAGGGTCTCTCATTAAAATATGCTACTTGCGGATTTGAATAGTCTTACTTCATCTATAGTAGGAAGTGGCGTATCGAAATCGTCGTCCTTGATCACGATAGGCCTCCCTGGAGAAGGTTCAGAACCAGAAAAAAGACGTAGATTCCTCTTACCCATATATACAGACCCATATCTAGCCAAACGTGTCAATAACATATTCAGCTCCTCAGGATGTCGGAACGAACCTATCACACATGCAACATATCCACCAAATCTGGCAACGAGTTTGAATCTCTGAAGGAGAAAACAGGTCATGTCCGTGTATCTTCCAGGTCGCAGAGTTGCAGTTCATCCCAAGATCCATTGCCTATAGGGTATTTGGAATCGATTCTGATTATTTGACTTGGAACAAACATACCATGCGAATAGCCATGCCTAAAACAGTGAATGAGTGAATGAGGGTGGTCCTCCGTCTCATCAAGGAGAAGATGCTTACCAATGAACAGCCAGGCCTGCTCCATTGAACCTATTTCATATGTAAATGTGAGGCAGTGTTTTTATAAGCATGCACTAATAGAAGGCTACCAATCCCAAACTCGCGATACCCCAATAGGAGGAGAGATTGAACGGTAGACGGTCTTGATTCATGAAATACTTTTGCTGCAATTTAGTTAGTATTAATATTTGGCAAAATTGCTGGGGTGACTAACTCAGGATAGCTCTTGCGCTATCCAGGTAGTTGCATCCACCCTCCCACATTTTTCCCCGTAACGGAGGTGTGATCTCATCATCGCAGAACCGTGCCGTGATGGAGAAAATAGAAAAGAGCAACAGTGGAGTGGCTTCCTGAGATGGGTCACGTCGAGGAGAGCCGGGAGCATATTCTGCTGACATCGGCCGCGCATTCGGACCGCTGTCAATATATGAGATAGAAATAATTTAAATACAAGTAGATATGACCTACTTTTGTTTCCTGATTAAAAAATTATACCAATCAATGTCATTTATGAAAACTAGTATGACAAGCGCGCACCGGAAATTATACTCTGTTAAGAAACGCTTCTTGTGAAGGACAGGAAATATGGGGTGTACGTAATTGAAATATAAATCTATCAGTCGATCTTGAACGAGTATTGAAGGTAAAGGCATGTTTAGCATATCATCTTGCGTGCTTTGCTTCCGGCATTGAGAGGCAGGCCAAACTCTTGACATAGGTAGCCTCCTGAGAGCAAAATTCAGAGCTAGGATGTAAGTATGGAAAAGAAAAGCCTACCATATTCCGCCATCGATACGATCGTCCGTACGAACATTCCTACCGAGTAGATGCATTCCACTAGCTTTTCCATGATAACGCACTTCCTGATTTTCGTCCAAAGACAGTTCTCCTATACCATCCGTCGCATCCTTGACCTCTTCCTCTTCTGATGTTGGTCAAGGTTGGAGTTCTAAAAAATGGTTCATACCACGCACCTGGCTCTATAGTGTACATTTCATTCCAATCCGGCTGAGAAGGCAAGTTGGGGTCAGGTACGTGCAGTCTTCTCCGTCTTGGAAATCTTGAGCTATCGTAAGAGGGTGCAAGTTTTGACGAAGTGGCTAGTTTATTCGAGAGATTGTCCTGCCACTCCTTTGTAGGAATTACCGATAAGCCATTATCTGGGTAATAAGAACTGCATAAATCATCTAGCAAGATATGTAAAATCTGTACCTTGGGTAGAGGAGACAATCTCTCGAGAGACTCTGGATTGCCGCCGTGCCCGCGTAGAATCACGAGAAGGGACTACGCTTTCACTGCTTTTAAGAATAGAGGCAAAAAAGTCCTCTTTTGTTGCTCCATCACGCTGATTACGTCTGCCAGATGGACCCTACATATAATGACTCAAGTTCGATATGAAAGGTTAGCGAAGGCTGCAACATAAACGCACATATGGACCGGTATCAACTCTTCGTAAAATTTCCCGCGCAAGGTCGTCTTGCTTCAGGTCATAAACAATCCCTTGAACTCGAGGATCAGGGCATTGAATAATCGCGCCCAATAACGACTCGACCTGATGCCAACGCTGTTCGATAGCGTGAATATAGCCCTTGGGGGGGCCGCGTTTGTAGCTGGGTCCTGGTACGTGTAGATGAGAAAAAGTGCTGTAGATTTTTCCTCCCTGAAATACCTAAGAAAGTACAGGCTGCAACTTTTCAGAGCAGTCGTCTTGTAATCAGGCTATGATTGATCAACTAACCTGTTCCAACTGCGGCACAACTCTTACATGGGGCTGAATCACCTCCTGAACGTTCGCATTTGCTTTTTGTTTTGCGACACTGATCACAGGCTTGCAACTCTTGATTAGAATGTCCTAAGTAGAATAGGAACAGATTAACGCTTTACCTCTGCTACTACGCTTTCTGTTAGTGGTATGTGTATCCTGGCCCACTTCGTCTTCAGAGTGGTCCGAATAGCGCCAGTCCATGTCGGGTGTGGAAAGAATATATACTTTGACGTACTATCTTAATGTATGTAATAGTAAAACCCAAAATGAAACGACAGCACGTGATATGTGCAATGAGACAGTTGCTTATCCGAATCGGTCCTTATCGGAGTCTCTCGCGCAACAGACTCCAGAGTCATAGGTGATAGATTGTTGGAGGGTATACATATTACATTACTTGAGAGGGCTGAATGGGAGCGGGGAAAGAATGAAAGAGTCCATAAATTTCGCCAGTTGACCTGTCTGAAGGTAAGTGTTCACCACTGCCAAAAAATAATATGTTGATTCAAGTGTACCTTTGACACGGTCTCCGCCCATCCATCAACCTGCCATGCCTGTTCGCGGACTTCTCTGCGCGCTTCCAGACTCCTTTAAATTGAGTTAGATACTCTCAACTTGAAATCCTGAGCGTTGAGCACATACGGGTATTGCCACATGTGATGCACTTGATGGAGTCTTCCGACCTGTGAGAACCAAGCGCCAACAGGGGCAGTGAACTTGCGTCGCGCCTCGATGCCTCTTCGCCTGGAAGAAGTCTCGTTGAAATGTATGAAGAACGACTTGAAAATATCGCACCATGCAGTCTCCCATTCCAACAGAGTACCTGGCTGGAGGGTATAGGTCCTTAATTCGAATATTCCTCCTTGTGCATGCGGAGGAGCTGAAGGGAAAAACGCAAACTCCTGGTTCAGTTGCGAAGACCTAAAGTTCAAGAAAGGGAGCATTGCTTGATAAGCTTCAACGTGCTATGTAAGATCAGTCGGCGTGGTGAGGGAATGGTCGTCGTAGGGTATACCTCTGGAGATGATCTCAAGAGCTTGATAGTTTTATCAAAACCACCGTAGTTTTCGTACTCCAAAATATGTACGAAGGAGTCTTGCTCGCCAATCACAGTTTCCCAGCTCCCAGTCAGCTTCACGTGGAGTTTGGGGTCATCCTTGATACCCAAGTAGTACGCTTCCCTGCGATCTAACGTCAGAGGGAAAAAATAGAGTGTTGTGCAATATGAACATACGCAGCCTTCTTATACTCTTCCGTCTTGTCGGGTTTGACGCGATGTGCTGACAACCAACGAGTGAGACGCGGTTGAGGCGTTAACAATTGACTCACTCTCAAAGCCGTGGATGTATTTTCCACGCCCTACGATCCTCGAATGTTGCAAAATATCTATCTCACCATCCTTCTTTGCTTCCGGAGATCCATGTAGGAGTGACTAGGGAGTCAGTATGAGGCTTTGACAGGATATGTGCGTGAAATCCAGGCACGAATATAGTACCTTGACTGATATAGATCGTCTCGACTCAGAGGCCTTGTACAAGGAGGAAGTAATTCGGCGAGAAAGGAGAGACATGCGTTGTGAATATGCGGTTGAAGAGCGGGATGGCCAGGCTGATGCCCATGGCCAATTCCGTCAGCTTAGGTAAGCTACGCGGGCCGCTGCCGTTTCCTTTAAAGCAACCTGAAATCACCCAGGTAAATGGATAAAGAAACCGTTCAGCTGCCAGCGTTCAGGAATATGACCATTTTTTAGAACTCAGGAAAAGACTAATTATTTACAATTTTTGACCATATTCAAAGGATGTAATCGGGTGGTGCACAAGAGAAAACTAGTCCATTCTGCCCTTGAGTGTACGCGTAATAACTTTATCCTTCGTACTGTCCAGATGATTGGATGAGCCACAGAATGGGGATAGAAAAGGGTAGATGCAACCTACATGACATGTACTACACACCCCCAGCCAGAGTATGCGTCACGGTCTACTGCGTTCAGAAGAGTCTGAGATATCGTCTCAAAAAGATCTTCAGGCTCCAAGTCGGGTTCCCAGAGCCCTTCCGCTACACCGTAGAGTTTGGAACTCGCAGTGCCTGCAACGACAAAGTCCTTTGCAAAGTTTAGACATCCAATCAGGTCCGTTGCGGCGATGAACGGTTTGACACCCCCCGAGGGTGTCTTTGAAATCCCCGCCATGACAGGTTCGATGAAGTAAGGGCCAAAGCGATGTTCGTAGAGTGTTGATGACACAAGGTGGGCGAATGTCTCTGGCTCAATCTCCCGTTCCTCCTTGATGGTGTACATGTTTACACGGAAGCGAAAACGTTCTCGTCTAAGTCAGGTCACAAGTTCAATAAACACAGATAGATAAAATAGTGACTTCAGCGCACAGTGTTGTGACATCAGTTGCAAGGCCAGGAAGTCCAAGGTAGATCCGATCTGTTACAGGGAAGATCTTTGATATAGAAAATTGGTATGTTAAAAAGTGTGTATGGCCTCAGTACACGTACTTTCTGGAAATTGGATGAGATACCCAAGGCTTGGTTTCCTAGACGTAGATCAGAAGCAATAGCCACACAATCCTTGCCGACCATAGCGATTACGGAGCCACCGTTGTATTCCATTATAGACTTGAAAATAAATGTGAGCATCTGCGCCAGAAATGACAGTGAGAGCCTACCATGTTTGCAGTATGAGTGGGGATGAAAGATGTATTTGACTTACGCGTCCAGAGAAAGTGACGCGTAGTCCGTCACGCAAAGTCACGATCGCAGGTCACAACTCCCGGGCCTCTGCAGCCCTTATAGAGTACTCGGAGTTGACGGTACTGACTGGGCGCATCAACATGTCAGTCTGACTTTATACCACCATGTCCGTCAGATTAAGAAACCTCAAGGGGACCTTTGGCAGACATCTCTCCACACAAGTATTGGTGGAGGGATCTCGTACACACGCTAAAGTATGAGATAACGCTTCCGCTTCACCCAACCCGCTTATTCTTTTCCTAGGCAAAGCTTGCGGAGATCGATTCTATAAAACCTTTTTCTCCGGCTCTTATTGACTCGTTCAAACGCAGGCATGATTATCTTCGTATTTCACTAACTGAGCGGTGTAACCTACGATGTAAATCTTGACGAACACTTCAAGACTCCAGTCTCACTCTCCTCTAGGTTTCTATTGCATGCCCAGCGATGGCATAGAGCTTTCACCGGATGGAAAGATATTGACGAATGAGGAGGTCATTCGTCTGGCCACTTTGTTTGTCAAGAGCGGTGTGACCAAGATTCGCTTGACCGGTGGTGAACCTACAGTAAGGAAGGGGGTCGAAGATATCATCGGTAAGCAGTGCTCGGCATGAAAAATCGACTGTATCGGAAATTTGCCATAGGCAGCCTAAAAGACCTGCGACGTTTTGGGCTCAAATCTATTGGCATGACATCCAACGGATTATCTCTCCACCGGCGTCTACCAAAGCTTATCGAGAATGGACTGTCCCACCTGAATCTGAGGTAATTTACTAGGTCCTGTTATCGCCGCACATATTGACCACAGTAGTTTGGATACATTAGATCCATTCAAGTTTGAACTCATAACGCGAAGAAGAGGTCACGACGCGGTTCTAAAGGCCCTTCATGTTGCTCTTAATTCTTCACTACAATCTGTCAAGCTTAATGTCGTCGTGGTCAAGGGCTTGAACGATGCTGAGGTTTTTGATTTTGTTAAAATGACCAAGGATAACCCTTTGTCTGTACGGTTTATCGAGTTCATGCCGTTTACGGGTAAGCTTTGTATTCCAGAAAAATCTTCGGGCTAACTAGAACCAAAGGCAACAAGTGGGATAAGAAAAAGATGGTTCCATCATCAGATTTGCTCGAACGCCTTTCAACGCGCTATCCCAATCTTGAGCGTGCCCCCGATGAGTTGAACGATACCGCACGATCCTGGAGGATACCGGGGCATGCAGGTAGCTTCGGCTTCATTAGTAGCATGTCTGACCATTTCTGCTCGTCATGTAATCGACTTCGTATCACAGCAGATGGACAGATAAAGGTTTGAATAGTTTCTTCATCAAGAATTGAGCTACATACTAACGATTTCCAACTATAGGTGTGCCTCTTCGACGCTAAGGAGCTGTCACTACGTGACGAAATGCGCGCTGGCGTAAGCGATGACGACCTAATTCAACTCATAGGGCGGGCCGTGTTTGGCAAGAAGGAAAAACACGCTGGGATGGAAGATATTGATGTTGTCACAAATCGGCCAATGATCTTGATAGGCGGTTGAGTGTCAATTCTCTTCATGTAGAAAACAAGTTCTCCACGAAATTTGGAACCTAATATATTACTGGTTTTTATAGGATATCCTAATTTCGGGCCGTCGCTGCGAAGAAAATTTACGAATCGGACGTCGTCTGCATGTTTGGTTTCCCAATCCACAGTTTTGACTGTTCGTCCATGGAATACATCCGCTGCTATCCGTACAGCACATTCTCTGACCCACCTAGATGAACAAGGACGCGCATCGATGGTCGACATTACAGACAAGCACTCAACTAAACGCATTGCAACTGCTGTCGGCCGTATCTTCATTAGCCCTGTCGCTTATGATCTGGTCACTTCGACGTATCCAACAGGGGACCATAAAGGGTCTACACTGACCGAAGAAGAGAAAATGAAATCAAAGGCACGCAGAAAGGGTGATGCATTAACTGTTGCGCAGCTAGCCGCCATTATGGGCGCCAAGAAAACCTCCGACTTGATTCCGTTGTGCCATCCCCTGCCCCTCAACAAGGTCGCTGTCACGCTAACACCAGAGGTACTGGAAGAAGAAAAGTCTGGTGTGCGCCGGCACTGCATCACCTGCAGGGCAACCGTGTCAACTGACGGGAAAACGGGGGTTGAGATGGAGGCCCTTACAGCGGTTTCCGTGGGGCTCCTGACTGTATGGGATATGCTCAAAGCCGTGGATGGGCGGGAGATGGAGATAGGCGGGATTATGGTCTCGCACAAGGCTGGTGGCCGAAGTGGCGACTTCGAGAGAGAGCAGGGGCATACTATTAGCCCAGCAATATAGATGCATTGTGCTTTCTGTGGACAATGGTCTATGATTATACGCCCTGAGCATCTATACACATCTTCTGGATCCACTTCTCCTAATCCTCCAAAAGTTAAAACTCATCCAGCTTGGACAAATTCGGCCAGGCCACCGGGGACATCACTCTCCACCAATCGAGCTTCCTCAGCTCCCTGTTCTCAGATTAATGAATTTATAAGCCGCCAACGCAGACTTTTGTACGCACCTCTTTGAGACGAATGATTGTCGGGATACTCGTAAGTTTCCAAGGTTCTATGCGAAAAACATTCGAGGGTGACTTCCACCTTAAAATAATTGTAAACTGGTCAGTAGATTTCTCTTCGAGGTGGGAGTGTTGCTACTGCTCACTCTGGTCGGCTACCTACACGGACGATTAGAGCAGAAGGTTTATCATCTGCCCCAAACGTCGCTTCTACTAATTTTTCGACATCACGGCAGTCCTAGAGATACAGCTGACGATCAGGACAACTCGAGAGGGCAGAGGGCAGAGATAGGCACAGGACACCAAGATTTCCCATCTACAATTGAGGAATAGAAGATCAGATACTGTTCTCGTACATTCTGGAGTGCATTTGCATCCAGAGAGTCTTCAGCTGTTCTCAGAGGCATAGATGGGTCGTTTGGAGTGTTGAAGGTGAAGCTTAAGTTTAAACATGACCCGGGATTTCCAAGTCTACAAGCCGTGATTAGATATCACACCATACGACTTGGATACGAAATACGCAGTCTCAATACGCAATTATCAATTTGTTTTTGGAAAACTACTTTAACGATGAGATACTTGTAGAATAAAAAAGGTAGTGATAATGATGGTGGTTCGGATTAGACACAGAAAGCCAATTTTACAAACCGATCTCCCTCAAATGTGTTAGCGTGCAGTCGAATAACTGTTGTTGTCGGGCCTCATCTAATGCATGGGGCGCCTGTGGGGTTACACGGTTTGGTGGGCAGATATACGCTCCGTGAAGTATTTCAGGATTGTCTCTCGGGGCGCTCGCGGCGAACACGCCGGTGAACCCGCCTTGCTCCTGCGGGTACAACATCGTTCCCATAAGCCACATCCAAAAGGATGGCACAGGAAGTGCTTTTAACGATTTCACGGCACCGTCCTAGAAGGGATTCCTCATTCGCTGATAGGCAGCAATCAAATAGAAGAGAAAGGACGAACGCTCATAATGGCACCAGGGTGCACAACCAAGACTAGAATATTAGAATCATCAGCAGTAAGACGCTTGGCGAGCTTATTTGTCCAGAGATGTACAGCGAGTTTCGAATATTCTATGAAAGCTCTCAGTTAGTGCATCAAGATGCAAAGACTGTCTTTGCTTACTATAACGCTCCATCGTCGGAAGTAAGCTCCATTTGAATGGGTGGTTCCAGGCTTCCAGTGAACTGAAGTCGAGGTAAGAAACTTCTCGATGCCCAGATGAACCAACCTGGAGCACGCAGAAATGAGTTCTCAGTATGTTGGACCGAGGATTACACACATTTATTATCCGGACGTCACTACCGGTGGCTGCGGTTGATTCAAGGAGGGGCAACAATGTTTCTGTAAATACAAACGGGCACAGATAACTGGTACAGATAAAAATAAGAATTTGGTCAGGCTGTGTAATTCAGTGCGTACTTTGTGGCCATATTATCTTGAACACCGTCATTATTCTTTGTAGGCTTCCCAAGACCAGCAATGCTGCAGGTGTCATTGAGATCTACAGATCAAGCATGCAAAAACACGTACAGTGCGGCATTGTTGACTAATAATTCAGGATGAAATTGAAGCCATACGAATATGCAAATATTCTGTTGACGTACTCAAGACATCCAGCTTAGTTTCTCTCTCCATGAATCGTTCTGCAGAAGCTTTTGCGTCGCGGGGGTCTTTGAGATCAAGTTCGTGGAATATGACTTCACCCAAACCAGGTTCACGTCCTTCTTTGTCAAGGAGTGTAATTGCATCCTTCGCTCGTTGTTCGCTACGGCCTGCCATATAAACCTGCACAAGATAGCTACTAGTGAGTGTGTGCCGTAAGCTGAACATTGATACCAACCTTTGCCCCTAACCTCACAAGGTGTTGCAGGACGGCAAAACCTATGCCGCTGCTGTCATACCTGCTTAGCACGTTTCGAAATGAAGCATGTAAGATGTAGATACCTAGACCCCGTCACCAAAACAACTTTTCCCTTCATGCTAGGAAGGTCTGTGATAGGATTGAAGAGTTTAGAAGGGGCTGCACCTCCCATTGCAAGTTTGTGCTAGTGTACTGTAACGCGAACAAGTTGTGAGCTAGAACTTCATTAAGGTTGTTGAGCTTTATTATAAGTGATCGAGTGAGTACGGAGTTTGAATGAAGCATCCCCGATATGCCCGTAACAAATCTACATGTGTAAAATTACTTGAGTTTGGCTATCATATACGCATTACGTGGAGGTAATGTTTTTTTGCCGAAAATACTTTGCACGAATCTCTCCACAAGTCTAGGCTCGAACCCAGTCGTCGAAGTAATCGCAATGTTCAATCTGAGTGGGCGAGCGCAATGTTGAGTCAAGAAATGATGTGTTCTGATTTAGGGTATGTGTGTGGGGTTATTACTTCTATGACTGATATAATTACAACCCAACATTGTCCGTGTCAGTAACGGCTGGTTTCGAGACTACCACAAGTCAGTAAGATGATAATTTACACAAAAGTGTAAGACAAGGCTTGCGCCACAGTTTGTAGGAGCTAACACTTGTTGGCTTCGATCTTGTTCCAAGTTGTGGAATAGTTGCGCGCAAAATAGCGTTTCTCAAAGCATTTCCATTTTACCGAAAGATCTACAGCAAACGTAGTAGGTATCAAGAAAGCACAGAGGATAGAGCAGGACCTATGAGCCTGTCGAGTAAAAATATATGACGACGCTTAGGAGAACGTATTAAGCACCAAAATCAGTGGGATATAGCAGCATGAAGTCAAGAAGGTATCGGTTGTCCATGATTGAAATGTGTCCTTGCAGAAAACAGTAATTTAAAGTCTACGTGGCGACGTGATAAGCAACGTTACTACAAAACCCGGGCGGAAAGAGGGAGAATGACGTGCTTAATATCCAGGAGGGCCATATTGCGTGTCACTGCTTGAGCCATAGGAACCGGACGAGCCATAAGACCCTGAAGATTCATACGATCCCGATGAGCCATATCCACCGCTGGAGCTAGCCTCGGTGGGGGCGCTATGGGATGTAGACGACGGAGAAACGTATGTATTTTGCTGGTTGCTGTTACCCGGGTTCAGAGTCCACTGGGACTTGCACTGAAGAATTGAATAACGGTCAATTATAGAATTTTCAAAATTTCGGCGAACGTAGCGACGTACCTTGCCAAGGCACTCAGACAATCCTGTCTCCTGGACTTTCTGAATCTCAGTCTTTGTGGCAGTGGCAGTTTCAGTGGCAGTAGCAGTGGAAACGAAGGTTGTGGTCTGAACGTAGGTCCTGTCCTCCACGCGGGTTGACGTAAGAGTGTGCTCGATGGTCTTGGTCTAGAGAATAGACATGAGAAATTTCTCAAAATAAAAATAAAACATGGAAAATCCACCCTATCCATAATCTCCGTCGAAACCCACACTGAAGTGACGGTGGTGGGTTCAACACGAGTGACTGTATTCATGATGGTGACTTGGTCGGTCTGGGTCTCCGTCTTGGTTGCAGTCATGACCTCGGTGACCTGATCGGTGACAGTAGCGGTCTTGGTTTCGAGCATAGTCTTGGTCTATATTTGCGGTCAGAAATGGTCGAGAAATGAGCAAAATTGAACGCCTTACCTTGTCGATGACTTGAGTGCTGACCCATACACTGGTGAAAGTGGTCGGGTAAACGACGGTGCTCATCTCAGTCTTCGTAACAAACGCAGTTTGAATCTCCTTCAGAGTCTCGGTTGCAGTGTTAGTCTCCGTGGCAGTCCTGGTAATGACGTTGGTCTCCGTAGCAGTCTCCGTAGCAGTCATTGTGTGTTCGATGACTTGAGTCTTATCGATAATCTCCGTAGAAATCCAGACGCGAGTCGTTGGGCGGACTTCCACAGAAGTGAAAACTTCAGTACGGGTTACCTGCTGAACCTCGGTAACTTGCTGGGTCTGTGTGACGTGTTCGGTAACTGTTGTCGGGACCATCTGCGTGTGGACCTGTGGGGTATGGGTGAGCGGGCGGGTACTTCAAGGGTAAAGTTGCAAAATCTTACAACTGTCTCGGTGACGGTGTTGTGTACGGTCTGCGTTACCACCTGCTGATATGGATTATGACACCCTCCGCCGTTGTTGCTGTAAAATTAAGTTGAATAAAAATGCCTTCAATTGGATCGAACAGACGAACATGTTTATGATCGTGGTTCCATAGCATTCCCCGTGGGGGTTGTACTAGAATAGAAAAAAGTATAAGACGCCACAGCGAATATCTAAGGAAAAGTAAGCTCACCCATGGTTCCGGCATGCACCGTCCTTCGGAGGACTTTTTGTAGCCATAGCCACAGGGCAAACTCTTCCAGCCTCCCTCTTGGTAAGCGGAGTACGGCATCATTTGGTAGAAGTCTGCAGGCTCTGGGGTCGGTTCAGGGGCGCTCTCCACCTGAACCTCCGAGGATGGGGTCGCTACAGGGCCATCAGCTGGAACGGTAGACATTCCATTCACGACCTGAGCAGCAGCAGTGCTGATAAGGGCAAGACCGAAGATGATTGACTTCATAATTAAAGAGAGTGGGCTGCGTGGTGCTGTAATAAGGATGTCGAAAGTGAAGCCGAGGGAAGTAGCGGTCTACGCTGGCGTTTACACTGTCTTGCAGTAGATAGCGATGGGCACGGCGAGCCTGGGCGACAAGCGCTGTATGGCTTCAGGAGAGAACAAATCTGCTTTTTATATAGACTCACCGGCGAAAAAAACGAAGAGAAGGGGAGGAAGGGGAACGGCAAAGAGAACGAAGAGGGTGAAGAAAAGAAATCAAGTGGGCGGTTGAGTACTTATTGGACCCAGGCCGTCGGTCACCCAGCAACCGATAGAATGTTGATCAATATTCACACGGGGGCCATCTCGGTCTGACATATCACGCGTCGTAAGATCCTGTCTCTAGGCATCGCACATGCTCATCAGCCAGTGAAGTTGAAAGTCTCTCCGATTGGTCCACTACTAGCGTCTAATACTTGTCTATTTACTCCTCGCGTTGTGATGATATTTGTGAAGCTAGCCGCGGCGACGATAGCAACAGAGGTACCCCTGATGAGGCAGCTCTGCGTCCAAAGTCGCCATGCACATCCAACAAGATCTTGAGCGCATTTCGCGCCCGAATCCGCGACATGTCGTCGGGACGTGTGGTGAGCGCCGTCTCGACCTTGCGCGGTTTTTCGTCCCATGGATACTGTGTTTCGGAGTAAGTAAGCGAACCTTGCCAAGCCAACAAAAAATAACGCACAGGCAGCTATAGCAAGTGATTGCGGCCTTTCTCAGTCTAGATCTAAGAATAAGTGTATTTCACTCACATAAGTTTTCAGGGTTTCGTATCCTGCATTGATCGTCAGTAACCATATATTTGCTCGACAAAAACAGTATATTCACCCAATAGGGTAAAACCGAACTGAGGGCTACTCCTCAAAATACGGGCAGGTCCACCCTTGAAGAGAGCACGGAAGCCCTCCTCTTTATCTGATGTCGTCAAGGGTCGTCAGTAGAGGTTCCAGCCAAATGATCGCAGTGCTCACAGATCTTGACAAATGCATCTCGCAAGCCTTTGTAGTGGGTCTGACCCTGCCGTGCTTCAACCTGTAGTCGGGTTTTCACAACATCTAACGCATCAAGATGACATTGGGCGCTCCGGGTAGATTGGAAGATTGATACTGACCTGCCGGCGTCGTTAGGTATGCAGCGGGCATACCACTGCGCCATCAAGCCATCAGAGAAGAGATGCAAATCAAAACGGAAGAAGACTAAAATAACTACGCACGCGATTCCGGCCGCGGCGAGGGTTTCGAGGAATGATAATTGCTTGCCATTGTAACCCTCGTGGAAAACATCCTTCTTCAGATGCGAATAGGCAGTGAAATAGATGGCGGAAAAGGGGATGTCACGAAGCAGGCAGGCACTCGATCCCCTGTAGAGGCCGAGAATACCAAGTTGCCGGATGATGTGCACCGCACCCTTGGGCGCGGCGCCTTCCACCTTTGCCGCTTCACCTTGAATCTGCAAGCGGATTTTCCTGGAACAGGCAATTCAGCCATTTCGTTGCTTAGGTTGATGGTTTCTCTTACACAATCTCAAGAGGATTGGTGAAGACCTGGATTTGCCTTCAGTGAATCATGGTGTTGGGTCCTTGATTTAGTGACGCACCACTTGGCAGCCTCCGGCCGTCCCTCCGGCCACGAGTTCCCAACCAAGCTTGATACGTCCGGTTTCCGGATCTGTGGCCCTCGCTCGGATGAGATCATTCACCGTCAATTTAATAGCTTTTTCCGGAGCAACACCCTGGGTCGTAATAGGTGAGACGCGAACAATACTTCAAGGCGGAATAGTCAGCCACTCACGATGAGTTGTGGGCCCAGGCCTCGGTAGAATCCGAGAAAACCTTCGTTACGGAAAATCTTACGTGCACAATCTATGCTGTTCTTGTATAGCAGTTGTCCAACGACGGTGCTACGCTGGTTTTGCATTCTGGAGTACCTACCTAAGTTTCAAATTATTTCACAACATTGCTGAACTTACCGAGTCTATAAAGGACAAGAGGGCCGCATAGATGAGCCTGAATTATAACATAACAAAGTCATCAGTGTACCTTGACTGGAGAGATACGTCAAAATGAAAGTTATCTTGGGATATCGAGTCTACTCACCCATATCGATTGGGTATACGATAGTTGCCCCGAAGGCACCAGCTATGCCTCCTAGAACAAAGTTATAGCCTGAGTGCAAGAAATTGGTGAGGAAGCTTGTGGCAGGCAGGGCGGGCAGCGTTTCCGTGTCTTCATGCGGGGCTTTCCAACGAGGGTCGAGTAGCTGAGCGAAGTCCATCAAGGAGAGTCTCTGGTTACTGACCCCACGACCCGCAAAGTGGAAGATAATAGAGGCCTCCATTGGAGTGAATAGTGAATAGCGGGAGCTTGAAGCAGAGTAATTCAAGAAATCAGACTGATCTATACGTCCGTCTTTGCTTTTCGCTGTAGCTTCGCGAATAATCCTTTTCATTAATCAGAATAAGGTTTCATGAAAATCATCACCACAGACCGTTCTACCATATCCATTTCTAAAAGAAAAATATGTAGGTCAATTTATGGATGTAGGCGTGTTGTAATGGACGTACGTCGAATAACATTATGGAAAGCAATAACTTCAGAGTAGGATATCCTTTGTCCTGGGGTTAAAGTACAAAGAGTGGGCAGTCGATCTATGACGGCCTGAGAAAGCTTGTGACCAGCGATTTCCTATTTAAAATATTGCATTGAAGTAAACAGGGTCGAACAAGTAAGGAGAAAATATACCAAAATAATTCTTTTGAATTGTTCAGGGCGAATGAATCCGTCTTGGTCTTCGTCTAAGTATCTAAAGGCTTGACGCAGACGTTCTCCCTGCAGGCCCTTCATCAGCTGGGTAAATTCATTATCTACATTGCGTCATGAGTGAAGATCACAAAGCGGAAGCGATGTCCACTGACATCCCAAAACGTGGGTTCCATTCTTCGTCCCGAGGTATAATTTAATCCAGTCGCTGATGATTAGTGAGTTTGATGGGCTTTACCAGAACCAAACGCACGCTTACCAGTCAAAATCGAAAGGTAGAGCATCGGGGCCGACGTTGGAAGTAAACACGTGTTTGAACTCATCGTACGTGATGTACCCGTCGTGGTCACTGAAAGCGGGGTCACCCGAGGGCTCATGGAATGAAAGTCTTGTACCTACACATCGAAGTATTGGAATGCCATCCAATAGTCCGCATCTGGGCGCTTTAGCAGCGTCTCGAAAACGATGAAGTCCTCCCATGAAACTAAGCCGCGCCTCGATGTATCAGCAACACGAAAGAGGATCGCAAACTGGGCACGTCCGATCTTGGACAAGTCGCCTGATGGTGCGATGGCATTGACAAAGCTCTCAGGATCCAAATACCTGCAAGTGAATTGTGATTGAGATACCTGGAAGAACACCGGAACGAAATACTGGCAGCCATGTGACCAGCGCTCGTAAATATGTAGACACTCACTTATCTCCCTCAATGACTTTTGCATTAGTATCGAAGATCCTCCTCCAGCGTTTAAGCTCTCGCTCCGGAACATCCAGGGCCGTTCTAACAGACTTGAAAGCCGTCGCAGTTAGAGATGGTGACCTCTCGGCATCGCAGTGCACTGCCGGGACGACACGGGACCAAGGTGTCATGGTGGATATGCTTCTGAGAGATCAGGGTATGGAATCAGGAGGAGGACGGGTATAGGAAGGGATGCGCAGCGTTAGTAGCAGTTGCAGAACGGAGTCCTGGTGGAGTGGGCCCGACTTTTTTCGTTGACGTGCTTAATGTTGTAGCTTTAACAGTTCCCTTTTTGGTAACTATCCCCAATCGAGTCAATTACATTGAGGCGAAATCTGGAATTTTTGACTCGTTCATGGCCCGATATAGTATTTCATAGTTCCGGCATTGCCAAACACTCGCGGATCAAAAACATCTATCGGACATCCATCGGACATCGCCATATTATCATTGTGATTGCGATAAAGTCACCTCCGAGGGCAGCCTGAAACTAATACAATACATCTCCTTGTTTGGTGCCACAGAGCGTACTAGGTGCAAGCTAACCTCTTTTGTCAAAGGTGCACCTAGCATGTCCTCAACTCTCTGAGAAATGACGTCAACATCGGAGCAAGGAAAGAACCGTATCAGCACACCTGTCGAATATCAGCCTCAGCCTTAACCGGATCCAATTCACGGGTGAAGCAGTGACAGTGCACCATCGGCATAACATCGTACACCTCACGCAGCCCCTTGACCTCCTCAGAAGCCAGTGCTCCGCGGAACGCGTCCAGAAATGTGATCGCCGAATCGGGTAAGTTCATGACAAAATGAGATATTCGCCGTCGGGGAGGTTGATCAATTGGCTCAGATTCGAGAGCGGCTGAAAATCCCTCTTTCCTTCGCCGGCGCTGCGCTACGTGTGCTTGAGTTTTGCTCAATCGCGGGCGGGGTGCAGGGAAAGGATTCTCGAAGGACCGTCGAAACACAGCTCGTATAAAATCCCGCCCATCTTCGCAAGATACTTTAATGAGATCGTCCACCTATGGCTAACGATTAGCATATGTGCATGATGTCAAGAGTAATAGTAGACGAACTCGATTGTTGAGCACATTAGTGGTAAGGTACTTTGCGCTGTTGGGATTGAGGTCATTTGCAAATACTGCACAACCTTTTTTCGCAGCTGGTACAGCAAACGGCCCGACACCAGCGAAGACATCTGCGACTACATCCTCAGGTTCAAAATTTTCGACAATCCGGGCATGTTCGCTGTGTAGCCGGGAGTTCCAGTAGACTTCTCTAAAATCGAAAACGAAATTGCACTCGGCTTCGTGCTGAGAAAAGATATTCAGACCTATGGTTGACACCTAGATAAGAGTACCAACATGTTCCACGACAAAGTCTGGCTCGCCAGCAATCAACTCCATCTTGAAGAAGCGGAATTTTGTATCGATAGTATCGGTTTTGTTGACAACAGTCCTGATCTTTTTGTTTTTCTGAAATGTTCAATTCTTGAGATTCTGAGATGGGGTGACAAATTTCAAGGCTCACATCGAGAATTATCTGGCCTATGAGGTGCTTGTACGGAATATACTCGTCATTCAAGTTCAAGTGAGCTGCCTCAGTAATTCAGCATTGTAATTATTGCATAGCCAAATTACGCACCTATATGACCCGTGGCAGCGAAACCACTGGGCGCGCCGTCCCTCAAGGTTTCGGGAAGGACAGCGTGGATAATCTCGTCTGAATGGTCATTGAATTACTGGGGGCATGGCATAGAGACGAACAAGAAAACGCACCGGCAGACCAATGATCATAGTCCAGTTTAATTGTGTATGGAATAAGCCCGTATGTTTCGGCGTCCAAAAACTTCAAGGCGTCGGGGGAAAGCTCAGCTGACTTGTAATGATCCACGTCAAGAATACTATCAAGGGCGTACTAAAAATGCGTACCTTTTTCAGCTACCCTCAGTAGGACCAGGCGTCTATTCTGGGGATCGGATGGGTCGGCATCTACAGTCCGTATTTTGCGAAGATCCATCAAGGATCTGCAGGACATGTGTAGGTAGGAGGGAGAAAACGGTCGCTCAAGGTGCACTTACCCTCTGATTTGAGAGGCCTTTAGTATTTGTCCCGTTTTCGACGCCGCAACCTGGGCAGCAAGAATATCATAGCTCTTGGTGAAAGCACTTCGGTCAAAGGTCGTGAGTGTTGGTGAGCCACGATACTCGGGGACCATAGGGTTGAAGGATGCGATGCGAGACATGAAGCGTGCAGAGCACAGTGGACGTGATAGTAATCGTAGACTTTGGCACGTCCGCTGAACTCGAACCATGTGGTGACTTGGTGCTGGACACGTGGGACATTGAGCACAGGTCTCGAAGGAAGCAGGCGCAAACATACGCGTCCATGGCAGATTTACCACCACAAAGCGTGCTGGAACACATCGTTGATGTACACTGCCATCCCACAGATGCCCCCTCAATATCTCCTACATCCATGGAACAGCTGAAGATCACCATTTGCGCAATGTCCACTATGGAATCTGATCAACATCTCGTCCGTGCTCTCGCTCTTGCATACCCTTCCAAGGTCGTCCCTTGCTTCGGTCAGATTCCATATTCAGTGGGCGCCCCCGCCCTATATGTAATCTAAGACTTCTACCCAGGCTACCACCCATGGTTTACTCACCGGATATCTTTGCACAATCCCTTGCACGCAACATCAAAAGATGATCATTACAGAAGCCTCTTCTTGGGCCATTCCTCAGTATCCGCTGCAGACCACATCGCTATATACGAGAAGCTTGCGCCTGAGTTACCTGTGCCGGTCTCACTTGCCCACGTCCTTTCGGAGCTGCGTCGCAACCTCGAGGCATTCCCGGGGGCAATGTTAGGCGAAGTTGGCTTGGACCGTGTTTTCCGCGTCCCGTTCGATTACCATGCTGCGCGCCGCCAACTTACGCCGTTCACCGTACCCTTGGAGCACCAGTTGGCTGTATTGGAGGCGCAACTTGATATCGCCGTGGAACTAGGACGAAACATTAGCATGCATGGTGTCAAGTCACAGGCAGCCACATTAGCGCTCCTGGCCCGAATGAAGGCTAAGCATGGGGGAAAATGGTCCCGGATCAATATAGACCTCCACAGCTGTGGATTGAGCCCGGAGACTTGGAGAGATATAGAGGTGCGAGTGCCGCTGTCTATAGGTGTCGCTGTATTTCAAGGTGTTCTCGGCAGAAAAAGCACCCAAACGTGTTTCTGTCACTTTCAACTGTCATAAACGGTCGGTCCCCGAACCACAGGGCGCTAATTGCGACCTGTTCCGCAGGTCGCCTTCTGGTTGAATCCGATTTCAACGATGTCGACCGATGTACCGAGAGGACATGGGAAATGATCAAGATTGTTGCCGAAGTCAAGGGCTGGCCTCTTGAGACGAAATGGGTTGAGGACCTTCCTGAGAAAGACTGGGGGACGGTAAGGAGACTGGAGAAGAACTGGCTGGCATTCAAGTCCGATGTTAAAGTAGCGGCGCTTAACCCTCAAACTGGGACACAATGAAGGTAAATGAAAGCAACTAATTCCACATATATGTCAAAATAATGATAATGCAAACCCCAACGACCAGGCCCAAAATAATAGAATCTCTGCGCCGCCGCGATCGTATCATCCCAATGACGTTGTTTATGCCAGGCATGGTATCTATGTTGGTTTTAAGGCGTGAAATGAAAAAGTAAAATATAATAAGGGACCTACTCAGAACACCTATCATACGGGTGTTGATCCCAGCGAGCGATGTACGTTGTCGCGCAAATTCTGAGCGTGTTTCGTACGCTTGCCTAGATAAAATTGAATGATTACTGCGGAATGGAAACAGGTAAGTGTATGTGGCGTACTCGAGGACATCGTCTGTCATTCGATGCGAACTATCAATTCTGCCCCGCTCTGCCAGTAGTGAATCCGCTGCTGAAGATTTGTAGGCACTGGAAATCCTCAGAGTAGTGAAGAGATGTGCCATATGTTCGACGTACTCGATATCATTACGCACGCCACTGAGGAGATTGGCCTGCTCAAGAGCGCTCTTGACGCTGGTCTTGAACGTAATTTAGGGAGCGAAACCAAATTTACGAAACGCCGACAGACCTTGGTTCTTCGAAGTTCACGGGCGTTGTCCTGAAAGACTTCTCGGTGCCGCTGAATTGCTCTTAACATAGAGGGGGATAACAGTTCCGGAGTGTTGGATAACGTTCCTAGATGTTCATTCGTTTCCTCTAGCTAGATTCCAGGTAAGCGGCATACGCGCATACTCCAAGATTGACATGCCTTCTCCAGTAGGTCATCGAGTTCTGATTCAAGGTCTCTCCATCGTTCAGCAGAACCAGTAGCCTCGATGTCTGAATTTTGACGGGAGAGAGAAGCAGCGAGTTGCGAGTAAGAGGTGAGCTTAGTGTCGAAGAGATTCTCGAGCGTCCGGCACTGTCGATGAAGCTGTTCGTAGTCACTCATCATGTGGTTGGGCCGCGGCAGTTCCCGAACAGCACGATATGTTGATGTGACGTCACCATTACAGCCGTTCCATGAACGATAGGCAGGTGAGAATTTCTGTAGTTTGTTGCAATAATGATCCATTCGAACAAACAGAGCCACTTACGGTAGGAGATTAGACGCGATAGGTTGTTGAGAACTTCGGATAACCTGGGGTGACGTTTATGAACCTTTTTGAGAGGAAGAACTTCTAAAACTGGCCTTATTTGTTCGAACAGTGATCTACTGGAGCAAACACAAGAATATTCATGCTGCCTATCGTTTATGGAACGGCTGTAATCATTACTTGGCCGGGCTATCGTGAAATATGAAAGTTCTAATCTGTGTTAAAATCACTATTCTCGAGGACTAATACAATTGTGAAAAGAATTGAGGATTACTTGTTTATGGCATGAGGCTTGCATAAGATGTGCCTTTAGTACGCCTAAAACCCGAACCAAGATTTGGCTGTTTTCTCGGTCGCTAGTCTTTTTGCTTGCGCTACCATGCTCTTGCTTCCCTGCTCTAGTGCATTGAAACGCTGTTCCAGCTCACTCAGAACCTGTCTGATATCGCAAAAGTCAAATCAGCTTCATTTTCGACCTGCAAGGCAATGGAGACAAACCCGCGCTCATTTAATGCAGAAGTGAGGCGGCTGTATATACCTGCTTGTGTAGCGGCAGCAGCAGCGGCTACTCCAGATGCGCCCGCAGAAATACCCGCCCCGCTTACAAAGTCACGCTGTCGCTGTTCAGGTTGTGGTATCGGCCTGTCGGGTCCTCCAACTATCGGGGGGGGGGGGGGGGGGGGGGGGGAAAAAGAAAAGGGGGGGGGGGGGGGGGGGGGGGGGGGGGAGAAAGGGGAGGGGGGGGGGGGGGAGGGAGAGCCGGTGCCCGATGTTTGCGTGGTTGTGGGGAAGAGGAGTGGG
>JABCKI010000125.1:0-35135 GCA_018282025.1 Sphagnurus paluster | reverse complement strand
CGCCAAAAATCTTCAGAATCCAGTCAAAGAGGGCAGGGGGAGCAGGCAGAGCACTTTGGAAAAAGCTGACTAAGGCAACACCCTCACGTGCAACCTTTCTAAAAGATGGTGCTGACCAATGCTGACACTATTTATTAGCTCATCAAGTTTCCCACGTTGAGCTCTTTTAGTATATAGATCTAACTGCTGAATATTGAATATCGATAATTTACTGGGTTGTAGATCTGTATCGTTAAGATTAGGATGCAATGATAATAGCGATGTGGCAAAGCATGCATAACTGGTGATTTGGTGAGAGGTCGTGAGTAGGCGTAAGTAACATAAACAATAATCAAGATGAAGAGATGAGGGAGTGGGAGTCTTCCTTATCGGTGACATCCTTTGAGATATCCTGATCGCTGCTCTCCTTCCCCTCTACCAAAGGCACGTCAGGCGCAGCACCACCCGAGTCATCCTCGCTCGGCACGGCAGCAGCAGCACTCTGCGTGCCCCATCTCGCCCCCCAGCTCGTAAAAAACCGCAACAGCCACATCGGCTTGATACCCGAATGCTCCACCACATCTTCCTCGTCCTCCTCCTGCACGCCGAGGAACGGGATCCCCGGCGCCTCTTCCTCCGCCTCGCTCTCCGTGCGGCCCAGGTGGTCCACGAGCCGCTCGCGCCCATCAAGCGTCCACTGCAGCCGATTGAACCTGCCATGCGCGCCGCGCACACCAGGCGGGAGCCGCCGCCCGCCCGTGCCGAACACCTTTTCGCGCAGCTCGAGCACCTTCTGCCGCGGCGGCGTCGCGGTGTGCCACAGGTCCGGGATGCGGAACTGCTCCGCCTCGTAGCGCAGCGTGTGTGTCGCCTGCGACGTCTTGTCCGCCCTTGCGTTCTGCGCGTCGATCTCCGAGATCACCTGCGTGTGCTCCTCGAGGTTGGACAGGAACGGGAGGTGCGTCTGGTAGTCCGAGCGCAGGAGCGTGTTGGTCGCGGCGAGCCGGCTGGTGAGCACGTGGAGGCATGCGACGACGTTGTGTAGGTGCTGCTCGCGCCGCACCATAATGAGCAGCTGCGCGCACAGCTCGACGTCCACGCGCATGCGCTCCTGGGTGAGCACTCGCATCCCGCGGAGAGAGTCCAGGTCGTGGAAACTGCGCCGCCTGTGGACCCCGCATGAGCATACGCAACCAGTATCTACGATTATTCGCTCACCTCCTAGGGCCCAACATTTCCATCCGCAGCTTCGACCACTTACCCGCGTCGTCCTCAAACCACGCGCCCTCCTCCTCCTCCGAGATCTCGTCGGGCTCCTCATTCACCACGTTCGTGACACCAAGCCAGCTCCCGCTTCCAGCCGTGTCCCCGCGCTTGCGCCGTGGGGGCCTCGAGCTACTGTCGACATCCGAGCTCTCCTCGTCCAGGATACTGCGCGCGCTGACCGGGTCCGCCCAGCTGGACACGCGGCTCTGCGAGACACGGCCCGCGCGGGGCCGTTTCTGATTGAACTCGGTGACCTTGCGCTCATACTCGGTGTTTGTGGTGAACGATGTGCTTTCGAGGGAGCGGCCGTCGTGCAGGAGGCTGAAGGGGCTCGGGCGCAGGTTGTCTGGTGGGTGGTGTTAGTGGCGTGTGGATAGAGATGGATAGACTTGCCGATGGGCGAGACCTGGCCGCTGCTGAGTAGGTCGTCGTCCTCTGGGTCGCCGTCGCCTCTAAAGATAGATTAGTAAACTTGTTCCCGAGGCAAGATATGCCCTACGAACACCATGGGAGGAAGCGTAGGGGATAATGGCATGGATCCGCGGGACGGACGTGCAGTCGACAACCCCTCAGGAAGTGAGTTGTGCTTGCTCACGAGTGATAGGTCTTTGTCTCCCCTTGACGAAGGCGACGTCAGATCGGCACTCATATGGCCTCGTTTCCTTGCGCCAATTCTGCAAGAGTAAAAGTGTCAGCTTGATGTCTCCGTCAATAACGCGTGCTTACCCAGTCCAGGACTCCAGTTTCCTCTGGACGCGCCAGATACCGGCAAACCCACCACCTTGGATGGCAGTGTCGCTCTCCTCTTCAGTTTCGGACTTGGCAGCAGCCGCAGCGGCATCATCCACATCGCCATCGCTGAGCGCCCAGCGGTCCCTCTCCTTCCCGCCAGCCCGCTCCCGCTTCCTCTCCGCAACAGGACCCGCGAGCGGCATCTCCATCTTCTCCTTCTCCACCTCCCACTCGCGCATCTTCACGAGGTCCATGACCCTCCCACTCCACAGCGCGCGCACGCTCGCGCCGATACTGCCGTCCCTCTCCTTCTCCCGCGCGGCATACGCGTACCCGACGCCCAGATCCCCAGGATCGCCCCTGCGCTCCTTGCCGCGCCGGTCCTTGCCCATCGTCATCGTCTTGCGCGCCTTGATCTTGCTGTCCTTGCCATAGATCGACGTGACCAGCCACGCCGTATTGCACGTCGGCTCCAACAACGCCCCCGCGCCCGTAGCAGCGCCGCTACCCCCCGCACCGACGCCCAGACCAAGCCCGCTCGCAAAGTTGCCGATACCACTCAAGATCTGGCCCCCGCTGGACGCGACACCAGCTCCGACACCGCTCTCTCTCTCAATGCCACCACCACCACCAGTCCCAATCCCGCCGCCGCCGCCCTCGCCGCCACTCGTCGCGCCACCGCCCATGTCCCCGTCGCTCTCGACGCCCGGGCCCGGGCGCAGCTTCTCGCGGATGGCCTTGCGCATGCGGACGCCGTGCCCGGCGACGCGGCCGTCCCCCGCGCGCACCTTGGCGTCGTACGCGGCGTTGATGGTCTCGACGAGCTCGCGCGTCAGCATCGCGTGTGCGGGCGCCTGCGAGTGCGACTGGGACGCGGACGAGCCTGAAGACGACGAGGGGGAAAGCTGGTGCAGGGCTGGAGGCGAGCTGTGGTGGGGAGGGGGGAGGAGGTGCTGGAGGTAGGCGGGGAAGACGTGCCCGGATTGTGGGGAGCCAAAGCTGTGGCCTTGAGAGTGGGAGTGGGTGGAGTGGTTCTGTGATGAATTTGGGGTGAGAAAAGTGGGATCGCGATGTATTGTGGGTGGGGTTGCGGGATTACATGATTGGACGTAGATGGTGAGGGCGCTGGTGAATATCTGCGGTTGGAGAAAGGGGTCTTTGGGAACAACCTGAGCAGGAGGTGAGATTAGATGTAAACGAGTAGAAGGGGACTTGCGTTGGAGAAACCGAGGGCGGCGAGCTTGTTTCTCATGGAGAGAACGAGACTGAGGAGAGCGGCTACGAACATCGGATCCGCGATACGTTCCATGGGCTGTTTGAAAGGATGAGAAAGGCAAACGTGAATTGGACCAGTCGTACCTCGAGACCGACACAGGGCTCGCCTACGCTGAGGATCCAGCGTCGGATAGCGTCGACGGTTTGATTGCACAGCAGGCCGTCGAGACGTGCTGGTGCAGAAGGGTACATGCCAAAAATAGCAAGACCAGCCTGGACGAGTTTGACAAGCTCGAGGACGGTGGCAATAAAGAGAGAGTTGTCCTTTGGAGGAGTCTTCTTGGGGGCTGGAGGGCGTGGATCGGGCGGGCCGAGGCTGGGACCGAGTGAGGGAGGGAGACCGAGGCGGATAGGAGGCCTGGCTTTGGAAAGGGAGGACGGGGAGATGTGGGGAGATGCATATTTGGTAAAGGTGAGGACAGAGGTGGACTGGGAGTAGGAGTGGGAGCGTGACTTTGTCAGGGCGAGGCTTTCGGTAGATGTGAGGTGGGAGGAAAAGGAGTCTGGGAGGTGGTAGGTGGAGATGAAACGGGATTTGGTGGCGTCACTGGAAAGAGTGAGAGGACGGAATGGGGAGGTAAGTGGCTGCGTACCTGGGCGGCTCGAGGGTGAGTGCACTGCGGCCGGAGCAGCCCATGCGGAGGAGGTTGATGTTTGTGTAGAGCTGGTCGCGGACTGCGAGGTAGTTGCCGTCTGGGATGTGGACTATGGTGTAGTCTGAGCGAAAGTGGGCGAGCGAGGTGGCCATGAGCACGCCATGGGGAGTCTGTGCGGGTTAGGAGAGAAAGACGGCAAGAAAAGAGAGGTACCTCTTTGGGGCGTGCACCGTCACGTCGCAGATACTGGATGGCCTTGTCCCACTCTGACTGGGCGTCAGAAGGCGATAGGTCGGGGGCTGGACTCAGGACCGAGACAGATATCTAGACCAGGTTGGTAGAGGACGTGGGAGGGGGCAAGGGACGCACTTTGTGGGAGAGGTCGCCGGTGTAGACGACGAGGACGTCTCTGTTGCGGTCGAGGATCCTGTTGAGGGTCGGTTGCTGGCAGCAGGGGAGGTGGAGAGACGGTTACCATTTCTCGACTGCATACATCTGGTAGCCATGGAGCTGGAGGGGAGAGTGGACGGGGCGGAATCGAGGGAGACGGAGGGGTGTGGGCACGAGCAGACGATGGGCGCTCGACATCGGGGCGGCGATGGACGTCGGACGTCGGACGTCGGACTCGGACTCGGTCGCACGTGTGTAAGCGGGGGTCGATCGATCACGTCTGGCACGTGCTGCTGTCGCGAGATCGGAGAACAGTGTATATCTTAAACCCAGCGCAGTGCGGCGGGATGCCCAACGATGGCGGACGACGCCCCCCAAGCTCCCCAAGCCGGCCCAGGCGACGCCCACGCCCCTTCCCGCGATCCCCAGCGCAGTCCCACGCCTCACAGCGACGACCACACCGTTTCTGATCCAGGCCCAGCATCGAGCACGCCTCTGTCCGATCCCCAGCCCAATCCTCGCTCCTCAAATACACCCTCTGCGAGTTGCAGTTCAGCAGCCATGGCCGACTCGCTCCTCCGACTGCTCGACTGTCCTCTCTGCCACCGCACCCTCACTGCTCCTACCACCCTCCACTGCGGCCACTCCATCTGCACCGCTCATCTCAATCCCGTCACCCATGTCTGTCCCGTGCCCCTCTGTACACCCCACGACGTCTCGTCCCCAAATATCCCCGCCTCCTCCACCGTCGACTACCACCCGGCTCCCGTCGACCCCGCCGTACCGCCCCCGGCCCCCACTCGCGTAGACGTCACCATCACCAAGATTCTAGACCTCCTCCACAACCCCTCGCCCCACCCCCAGCCCCAGTCCGATGACGACGACCATGACGACGCTCCACCCCCGTCCCGCACCCGTCCCCGCGCCCTCTCAGACGACAGACCCCGCAAGCGCCCGCGCCACCATCCACCCCCCTCGGACGACGATGAGCCTCAAGAAGATGACGACCTTCTTTCCCATCTTCTCGTCCAGAGCGCCCGTCAGCGCCTCACCCGCCACGACCAGCCCCTCCTCCCTCCCGATCCACCCTCCCACCAGCACGAAATAGATGCCCGATTCACAAAACACCTCCTCACTGAACTCACTTGTGAAATCTGTTTCACCCTCTTCTATCAACCCATCACCACCCCCTGCCAACATGCAAGTCTCCAATTCTTCCCATCTCCCCTCTCCGCTCACCCTCTCTTTTAGACTTTTTGCTCAAAGTGTCTCCATCGCTCCCTGGATCACAGTCCCACCTGTCCCTTGTGCAGGCAAGACCTCCCTGGTTTCCTCTACTTTCAAGAGCATCCCTGCAACCAGATCATTCTCTCCCTACGTACGTCATCTATTATTTTCCACCCCATTTCCTCACTCACGCCCCCCAGTCCTCCAAGCCTTCCCCCACACTTACCGTGACCGAGGCCAGGCCATCGAGGCCGAGGAACGCGACGCCCGTCTCGACACTCCTATTTTCGTTTGCCAACTCAGTTTTCCTCGCATGCCTACCCTCCTCCACTTTTTCGAACCAAGGTTCCGTTCTCCCCGCACTTCCCACACACCTCTCTAACAATCTTCCTATTCAGGTATCGCCTCATGCTCCGCAGGTGTCTAGAATCTCCAAATCCCTCCTTTGGCATGGTCATGCCCCCAAAACCCGGAGGCGCATCCCCTCAAATGGAGTATGGTACCATGCTCGAGATCAGGAGTGTCCAAATGCAGCCCGATGGCCGCAGCCTCGTCGAGACCTGGGGCACTTACCGCTTCAGGATCCTCGAGAGCGGGACCTTGGACGGTTACATGGTAGGCAGAATCGAACGGTCAGTGTTTCTCGCCTGCCCTGCCCACCCACTCAAATTACGTTTCTGTAGCATCGACGATTACCCAGAAGACATCACCGAAGAGTCTCCCCTCGCTCCCGACCCTACCTCTGAACCCTCCTCGCCTTCCGCCTCTTCCACACCAGCAGAGGCCACAACGACGTCTCCATCGTCCTCGCGCACGCCCTCACCCGCCGCCTCACCTCCGCTTCCATTCTCCCACCACCCCTCCAACGCCGTCCTCATGAAGCAATGCCGCGACTTTCTCGACCAGCTCCAACGCGGCACCGCCCCCTGGATCGTCCAGCGCCTCTCCATCGCCTACGGCCAAATGCCGACAGACGCCTCCTCCTTCTCCTACTGGGTCGCCTCCATCCTCCCCATCGACGACCACGAAAAGGCCAAGCTCCTCCCAATCCGCAGCCCGCGCCTGCGCCTCATTCTCGTTACCCACTGGATAGAGCAGCTCAATAACAATTGGTACACCGTCTTTCGTTTTGTGCGACTCGTACAGGGCGCGCTTTTGCTGATTGGCTTGTTTTTCTTTTGGCCGATGCTGCGTGTGCGCGATGTCCTCAGGTGGTTCTCAAATGGCTGTGGCATCGTGTAGCCTCTGCGCAACTCGTCGATCTCCCCCCCCCGCGAGTCGAAGGATGGACTCTTTCATTGTGTGTTTCTCTTCTTCTTGTTGTCATGTTGGAGAACGGGAGGGCAGTGTAGTTTTGCTTTTTGTGTGCTCGATCTTTTCTTTTTATCTCTCCCCCTCTGTCTTTTTCCCCTTCCTGTCCATTGCTCAGTCCTTTTTGACCACATGCTATTTATAGACCTATTTTTTTCCTCGTGCCACGTGCACCACTTACCTATCGTCGATATCCGCAACATCCCACAACCACCCGTCCAGCCCGCTCATTCATCCCCACATCATCATCATCGTCCGTCGCATCGAATCACAATCGTCATCAATCCAACCCAATTTACGCATGCATTTTATATAAAACTTCAAACCCGGACGTTTCGTACTAGATCCAATCCGTCCTGCCCCAAGCCCCAACCACCCACAAGTAACTTAGCTACAAGTTCAACCTACTCCACACCGCCGGCGCGCAATCGCGCCCGTCCACGCCCCGTTTTACATAGAACAGTGTATGTATGTATGTATGTTATGTTATGTATGTCATGTATCTACTCGTGTGCCCATTGAAGGGTGTACATCACAGATCCGACCCTCGGGATGCGGTCCCCGTCCGCCGGTGGGATACTGATCATGATCAGAGGTTTTTCTGTACGGTATTACATATGTATATATCGGCAACCAGGGGCGATAAGTAGACTGGAGAGTCTACGCACACCATGCCGTGCCCAGACGCTAGAACCCGGCCGCAGATTACCCAGCGCCCGACTCGGACGTCTATGGACTGGTCACTGATATGACATATGTGATATAGGATCAGCCATATCAGTTTAGTTTCCTGTCAACTTCACCTCGTATACACGCACACGACTGACGGCTGACGCGCTGACGGCCGATGGGTGATGGCATCGGCGGTGACGGTCTAGACTCTCGCTTTTTCGCGAATCGTGAGTCGCCATGGTCCATTGGATCATGGATCATGGAATGGGGGCATTATGAATCGGGAATAATGATACTGTATGTATTATTCCAGTAATGACGCAGGGTAATAAAAAAAAAAAAACAGGAAAGGCGTTATCGGACTCGGAGACGCGGCGACGCCCAGCCTGGCGTTAGCGCTAGTACTTACGAGTATGTTGTTAAGCATTTGATTAATATTACCCTCGGGCACGTCGGAGCGTGAGGTGTACGCGTCCACACCCTACGTTTTGAGTATAGCGCGAAGAGTGGAGGGACACGCGTGGCCTGCGCGTGGGATGCCCACCCCCTCGACAATGAATCTTGCCATGGAGCGGGCGTGGGATCAGCGCCCCGAAGGAATTAATCGGCCGATGGTGCACAGGCAGGCAGACAGGCGCTCCTTGGGCGCTCCTCGCGTGGTCCAAGACCAACGGGAATAACGTGCGATGCGCAGCGCCGATCGACAGCGCAGTATTACTATTACTCGGTGCCAATTGGGCTCAAATGGCGCAGGGATTGGGATCGGGTCACGCGGCGTACTCTTCTTTCACTCGAATGGGAACAGCGCCACACGGAGGGTGCTCCGAATTCGAAAATTTCAAATAGCATGCATGCATATGATCGAAATCGTCGCGTAGGGTAATACATAAGATACAATATACAAGGCCTGGGAGTGGTATGCATGCTACTTCGAACAGCGTTGTTCGTTCGTCTTCGTCAGAGAGGATCTTCGACCTTCAAGCCTTGGGAGAAACTTCAAGCCTCGGATTCGCGTAGTGCAGCACACACTGTCCCCGTCTTTCCCTGGAAGATCAACAATTCTGCGTCCGGGTCTTCGCCTTCAGAGGCATACTCGCAGCGGTCGGTGTTCCACTCCTTGAGGCCGTCGTTACCAACTGTAGAGCATGACTTGATGCTGGCGCCGTTGACTCGCCCGTAGCATTGCCCGTCCTGCATCTCCTCTACATCTTGCATGTCGCTGGTGTGCCGCCCGTCAAAGCAGAACTCATCCTCGGGTCTGTCGCAGCACGCCAGTGGATGCCAAGCGTCGCCGCCTTCTTCCGGGACTTCGTAGTTCTGGCTTCGTTTATGGCGCACGGTGCATGCGCCCGTACATATTTGTGGCAGCCGTATAGCTATGGTGGCATCGTAGACAGTGCTTCTCTTCGTACGGGTCCTTGTTCTTGCCCTTTTTCTGGTCCTGTTTGAGCTTCGAGCACTTGGAGCCCATAGTTATTACTCGTTGCATGTAAGTCGATATCGAGATTGGGACTGAGACTGAGAGCGCAGATCTTCGGAGGCGTAGTAAATTGGGAGTGGCGTGTAATTGAGTGGGGGACTGGGCATTTAGCTAGCAGATTTATATAGGGCTTCAGGTACACTGGCAAGCAGAAGAATAGAGCTACTCATGGCCCTCGTCAAAGCGGGCTCCTCTGAGTGATGTTTTCTTTGAGGACCTCCGCCGCTGGCTCGAGGGCAACGATGGCGCCAAGTTGGCTGATTGTCTTTGAGATCAACATGTGTGATAAGTCGCGCATCAATGTGGCGATGGTATCTATCTGCAGAAGACACTGGCCAGGACCCCTTTCATAAAGAACTTGGGTCTTCACAGTGTACCACAAGACAAAGGCTGCCAGATGGGAACTAGACCCCGGCAAGTGAAGTCGCCGACACCGGGACGTGTTGATTGATTGATGGGACGCGTCCACCGACGCGCGCGCGCGCGCAAGTCCTCTTCTCAGAAATTTATTTAAAGAAATCGTCTAATCAGCGACGAGACGGGAGCTGCGCATGAGTGGCAGAGTCGGAGAAGGAAGAGTCGCAGCAGAAACTAAGCAAATTGCGCCCGTGGAGTCGATCACAGATCGTTAGGCGAGAGAGAGGCTTCAGCTAGTAAGTGCTGTGAGGGGGCCCGGTACCATAAGAATAACAGCGCCCGGGACGCTGACTTGATTCCTATTACATGTACAGGCGCTTAGCCATGTCAGCGTCAGATATTTTGAAGCATACCAAGGCTGGCATGACAGTGGGAGACTCAAGATGCGTGGGCATTGGCAGTGGAGAGGAGACCCCGGTAAGAGACGGCGTGAACTGACGTCAGAGCACTGCAGGAGGTATAGCTTGGACTGGTTAGAACCTGGCTGGTGTGCGATGCTTCAGCCAGCGGTTCCGCGGCTAGCTTAATTGCAATCCAGTTGGAGTGGAACATGCGGGGTATCACGGGGAAGTGGGGGCAGATCTCCCCCACTGATGTCGTTCCATCTTGGATGCAGTGGAGGTTGAACGTTGATCGCTTGATGACTGGTAGGGGCTAATGCAACATTCCAACACGTTCCACGATGTTCTCGACTCCCACGTTGGCTATTTTTATTCATTGCGCGGTCAGTGATTGGCAAGTGTCAGGGCGCAGTTGTGTTCTAAGGCGCAGCGGATTGCGATCAGGCGGTGCTGCCAGACAGTACTCCGTAGTGGGCGGGTTAAGGGTTCTGGGCGCTTTCCGGAATACTAAACGGGTTGTATGTGGTTTTCGAAGCAACTGGCGGGGGACACGTATGCGAACTCTACCAGAAGAAGTCGGGGCTGTGTTGTTTCGGCGCTGATGCGTGTTCTGGCATACACCGTGGATTCTTTTCGGCATGCTGGGATGTGCATATGGTTTTACAAAGAAATAGTTAGGCTACGAGTGGTGCCAGAAAGTTAAGAGGCAAGTGTGACCCACGAGACGTTGGTATTTGGAGTATTCCTGGGTTGCGCTAGACTAAGTTTGAGTACGATGACGACAGTAAACGGAACGGGTAGTTTGATGCGGCTGTGAGTCAGGGGTTGTCACTTGCGTCAGGTGCAGTGCGGGGGCGGTGACTGCGTCGTAGTCATTTCAAGTCCGTATCTATCTTCGATATGCATAATTCACTTATAACGGCGCGCATTTCTCCCCTCGTGGCACCCTTATCCCGCCACTACTGCGCGCATCTCCACTTTGATCGACGCGCCTTATATACGAGTGAAGACACACACCCAATCCCCCACTCTCACATCGCCCACAATGCCCGGCAAGCACGTCCGTTTTGAAGACGTCCCCTCCACGCCCTCTCTCACATACACACCCTCCAATCTATCATCAACCGGGCCTATAACACCACCGCCGCTAAGCTACCATGGGTCTCCATATGCATCCAAACCACTACCAGCTCTTGCAAGCCGCATTCATCCCTTGCTCAGCGGCTCTGACGCACAGACTCTGCGCCATGACATATCACTGCCATTAGACCTCTCCAGAATCCCCGACCACATTCTAAACGAACCGGCAACCGAGCCACCGTTGCCATACATGATCATCACCTGCGCCCATCTCCCCAGGGAGTGGGAGTTCAGGGTGCTATCGACTCGTACCAAGCAGGGGACGTTCGTGACAGTCGGTGGTGTGATCAGCGCTCTCTACGCCAACCTACGGTTCGGCGTCGAGTTCGCAAACCAGGGAGCATATGAGGCGATGGTCCCGTCCGACCATGACCGCCGGATGATCAACGCTGCGTGGAAGCGTCGGTACACCAGAATATGGGACGCGAAATCGCAGGAGGAGGAACGCAAGAAAGGGTTGAAGCGAATCGACTTTTTGAAGGACAGAAACACATTCGCAGGCCTGGCAGCTACGAGACACGGACCAGAAATCTGGGAGCTCGTTGTCTCATAGTTTCGGTCCAGCGATACGCTTTCTTCTTCTCTCTTCACCGTTCCTCTGAAGGACATACCCCGTTACGCACCATACCCATACCACAGACTGTATCCTTATCCTCATGTATGTATGATTTTTATGAATATCTAGTTTGAGTTTCGCGTCGATCCTCTGTCCCAAAAAGGGAACAGAATCAGATCATCCGTGTTATCACTGCGTGACGTAGTCCAAGTCCGAGTTATCTCAAGTCCGCAGTCCTAGCCTTTGCCACATCCACCCTGGCAAAGACGACGACAACAACAACGATTCTGCATCTCAACACGCCGTGCTTTCCATGTCACACCCAAATTCTGATGTCTATGTCTCGTCAACCGCGCCACTCGTTCGGCCCCAGCGTCCTAGCCGTTCAATCCCACCTCTGCCTCCACTTGTCACGGGCAGCGACGAGCCTCTGATCGACGACGAACAAGATGAACAGGAGCAGCAATTCCAATCGTCTGTGGAAGAGACACCTACTGCTCAAGACCCATTGCATGCTACCGACCTGACCCCGATACGCGCTCACTACCTCAAGAAGTCGCTTGTACAGCTCCAATTTAGGCACGAAATTGACGCCATCACCACACATTCACCCACAAGCACGAATACGCTCTCCTTCTTGGGACCTCCATTCTCTGCTCCTCCACGAGATGCAAATCCGTTCCTCGATCTACCGCTTCTTCGCTACATCTTTCGGCAGTTCGTCCTCACCTTTCCCTTCATGGCTGCTGCACCGAAAGACTTCTACTCGGAAAAACTCCAGCCATTTGTCGCCTCTGCGTTGTCTAAGAATCTATCTCCTACCTCGGTCTTGGACGACGAAGATAAAGGCGATGGTACCTCTGAGCAAGCCATGCGCAAGAAACTCTTGGCAAGAGTTGAGCGTAACTTGGCTATGTTCGTGGGGGCGGCCATCAAGCTTGTTGAGCCGGAGCAAGTCGTAAGGTTGAATCAGTCAGACTTGGATCGGTTAGAGGCGTTGGCGAGGAAAAGGTTGGGAAAAGTGTCTGAGACACAAATTGTCTTTGAGGTCAATGTCATTGGCGTCAAGACTGTCGTCGACAAGGGTCGTATGCGCAGTCGCGTCCACGAGGTATGCCTTAACATATGTAATGCTGTGTCCTCTCATATCCTTCTTTCAGGAATTCATCGTGCGCACAAGAAGATCCAACTACCCAGACGTGTTTGTATCCAGACGATATGGCGACTTTAGGACGCTCGCAAACGAAGTGCATTTCCCCAATTCCTCCCGCGTATATTACCTAATTCGTTGAATCTTAGCTCCAAAAAGCCCACCCCAATGAACAGATCCGTCCCCCACCGGCGAAAGATCGGACGGCCGTAGTCAGCGCACCCATAAGCCCAGCGCCCAATGCTTCATGGGATCCTTATTCTATTGACCCGGACAATATTCCACAATCACCCTCTCAACTGGGTTTGGCGACCTCGCGCCTCGCGCGGGAGAAGAACAGACTGACGCTTCGATCATACCTCCATTCACTTCTGGGATCATCGAGGATTGCCTCATCTCCTGTGCTGAGATCATTCTTGTTATCTGGTGCAATAAATTTGACACAAGCAGAGCTGGACGATGCTCAAAGGAGGGAGGAAGCTGATCGTGTCCGCGAGGATGGCAGAAAGCGATTTGCAAAGGAGATCGCGGGTCGCGTGGAAGGATTGCGTGAAGCTGTCAAGAGTGTCAAAGGTGACGTTATGGGTAAAGGTAACGTTTTTTTATTATATTTTAATGTAGCGCAAACCTCATGGTGTTCAGATGGCTTGACACAGATATTTGCCACCATCAAGGTCACTCCGGATGTGCAAGGTCTCCCAGCGAATTATCGAGCGGTCATGGAATGGGCTCGAATATCGTTAGTCCTTGTGGTCGACACGCTCCATGCTCATTGATATTCACTTTTTTTAATTAGTCTGGCATCCACAGTCTTCCACCAATTCGTTGCATCTGACAATTCTTCAGAAACATTCGCGAGTCTTAAACGTATTCACGGTCTAATGCCTTATTTTATGCTCAAGGCTGCATTGAAGATTAGCAATCCTATCGCTATGATTCGTGGTACGTTAACACATTACTAATTTTCCTTTGCTTTTCCGATTTCCCTTCACTAGGTGTTTTGGATCTCTTTCTGGCTCAACCCTTTGGTGGGAGAAGTCTTCTTCAAAGGTGGGCTTACTTACCCTGTGGCTCTTTTCCGGACACTGACAACAAAAAATAGGATGTTCACCTCTTCCTTGACGGAAGAAGTGAAATCACTGGAAACTGATATAGAAGCGGTTAAAGAAAAAATCGACGACCCCATAATGTGCGCAAAGATTCGTCAGTTCGTTTATGCCCCGAGGGAAATCCAAGACATGTATAAAGCCGATGCAGGTACGTTATACGTGGCGTTCATCTTCCATTTTTAATCGACATGTGTTTTAAAGCTTCTGAGAAGATGAACCTCTTAACCGTAGTTCTTCGAGCTCCAGACGAGCCACACTTATCAAGAGCACAGATGCATCGCCTTTCCAAAGCCCACCGCGCACACCAGGCATACATGAAACACCGTGCTTCGCTTGCTGATTCAGACGATGACGATGGTCCTCAGAACGAGGACGCATGGTTACTCGAAGACTTGAAAGTGTTGACTCACCTATATTCCAAACTGAGGGATCGGGAACAGTTGATCGCGTTGATTTTTGAGGTAGGCTCAGGCATTCTAATATCAACATTTATCAGGTTCAATGAGTGCGTACCAGGGATTCACAGCTGACCTCTTAAAGGATATTATCACGATTTTTTATTCACCCCTCGCACAAGTGTATCGGGCTGCGAGCATAGCGGACTCCATAAATGACTTGCAGAACTTTATCAATGACCTCGTTAAAACTGTCGAGGGTGTCGAAGACCGTGAGTATCTTTTTAGAATGACTAGAGCACATTTACTGAACGTATGGCCGTATATAGTGAGCCAAGAGGATCCACATCGAACTGTCCAGGCCTTTATTGATCTTATTGGCCGCCACGAACAATCCTTCTACCACTTCGTCCATAAAGTGCACTCTAAGGGAGAAAATCTCTTCGATGGTCTAATGCGTTGGATCGAGCTATTTTTGACAATCATCAGGGAGGGGCTTGGCTCACCAATCAGCTTAGAATTTCTCCTTCCTCACGCCGGAAAGGCGCGCGAAGAGATCCTGATGGAGGTGGACAAGGTTGCCTTGTATCATTACAAGCTCAAAGTGGCGTACGAAGGGAAGATACGAAGGCGTTTCGGGAGAATGCAGCAAAGAGGCGCCGATGCCGACGTCGAGGACGAGGCAACACAGGAGCTTGTCAACGGTGTTGTTGGTGAAATCAACTTTGGCGAGCTCATCCAGGGCGATGCAGATGATCTAGCGGCAGAGGAGACTGACGACTCCAGCGACGAGTACGATGATTCAAGCGAGTTTGAGTCGATGGATGATTCTAACGAAGAGAGTGAATCTGAGGAGGAAAATAGCGATGAGGAGAATTGTGCAAAATCCTCATCCAGCCATGGAAACAACTACAAGGTTCTTTCACCTACGCAGTCCCATCCCCTCAAAGTAACCACTGCCTCACTGCCTCCCCCAAATGTCCCTGAGCCAGCGCCTCGTAAACGAACTTTGTCCCTCCGAACCTCCACGTCTCTCCTATCCCGCCGTAGTGACGATGTTCCACCTCTTCCAACCTCCAACAGCGCCACAGGGGATTTCAATTCGAAGAAGCTTTCCCCGAGTCCTCCTTCACGTTTATTGCCCGAACCACATACACCAACGACACCGTCAGGGCTGGGTCATGATTCTTCAACGAAATTTACCCATGGATTGTTACCTCAGCATGGCCACCCACCACATAGCCATCAAGGTTATGTACGTCATGCCTCACCAAACAAGCCTGCCCAAGATACAGATGCAGTATCCAAGCGCAGCTCCTCGTCAAGACACAGTCAAGGCTCCTCGCAGAGTCATGATTATCCGTCCCGGTCTAAGAAGAGGATAAAGACAGGACAAACGCTCAGGCCCCCGGAACTGGAGCACATTCCTCAGTTGTTACCTGTCTTCATCGAGATGGTACGTTCCTAATTTCCTGAAAATTTGTGGATGCTGAGTGATGATATATGATATTGCCTTAGATGCGACCTCTTCTCCGACCGCGCCAACAACCTTCGAACTCTTCCCGATAATTTCAGCAGCCGCTGAGCATTTATGCTACACACGACTTGCGAAGAGCACCATTGTATCAATTTATGTTAATCAAGATATATAGATATATAAAATGAGTGTAAGCTGTATATCAAATAAACACGTCACACTGATCTTTGGGTACGCCGGGCATTCTAAATAATAACACCGTTCAGCGCAGCGGAACCTATAATTCAATGCCAAATTCTGCATCAAACATCTTCTGGTTGACATCACCTCTCTTGACCTTCTTTGCCATGCGCTCTTCCCGTGCCAATTCATCCCAATCATCCCCATCATCCTTTCCTGCATGAGCTTCCTGGTTGGGAATTAGAGTGTTCCCTGTGGCGTTGGCTTCCGCCGTAGCTTGTGTCTTCAGCCACTTTCTCTTCCGCGATTTCTTTTCCTTCCGTACCTCCCTCTCCTCCTTTCTCTGCATCTGCTGGCTCCATGAACTGTTTTCTTTCTTTTGTGCACGCGCTACCCGACGCTTCTCTTTTTCTTCTTCACGTGCAGTTGCCTCTGCGGCACCAGCAACAAGTCTTTTCGCCTCCTGTGCTTTGTCTACGTAGGCGAAGGTGTCCCACTGTAAAAGATGTCTGGGGTGAGGTCTGTGAGTTGTAGGTAAAGAATGAACATACGTCCAGCTGCTCATCCTTCCACCCCTCTCGATCAATATCCTTCAACTCTGGCATCCGCGGCAGTCGCAGGAGTCCGAAACTTTTTGCGACGCCGACGAGATCGAGGTCTTTTAATCGGAATATATACGATGCTTCGTGTTTCGAATACGCGCGAACAAAAGAGACAAACGCTTTTGCTGCCTAGAGGGGGTTGTAGCGGAGTGTGTTAGAAGAGCAATTTCACGTCAACGAACCTGGTCATGTATACCACGGTCCATTAAAAGCACCTGGCGAATTTTGATCAGAATTTTAGAAACATGTAAATCTTCGGGGGATTCCTCGTCTTCTTCCAGAGGTATGAGCGACCCAGTGTCAGATAGAAGGGAATGCCTTTTTAGTGGGATTTTTCGTATAGACATGAAGTCTGTCGGGCTGCTCAGCAACTGGTACAACGACGAAAAGAATATACTAACCAACATATTCCACCTCCCGCCCAACAAGAAGGACCCAGGCTCGGCCACTTCGACCAGCTCTGGCGGTTCTACCACAGCGATGTGAGAAGGCCTTGGGATCGGATGGTGGATCGAACTGAATAACAACATCAACATGGGGTAAATCTAAACCACGAGCGGCGACGTCTGTGGCAAGTAGGATTGAGGGTGACGAAGGAGTCGAAAGCGCCGTCGAAAAGGCTGAAAGGGTCCTCGTACGAGACGCCGGAGGAAGATTTCCATGAAGGGAATATAGAGTTACGTAATCTGGAAGCAGACTAGGAAGGACCTGTATACCATTCGTCAATTATACGAAATTAGACGAAATCGAATATATACAAACTTTATAGAAATAATCAACACAGGCACAGGTTGCAAAGTAGACGATGAATTGCGAGGACTGTTGTTGGCTAATTTCATGGGAAATGATACGAGAGAGTTGCAATGTTTTCTCAGATGCGCGGCACTTTATATAAAGGTTTTCAAGGCTAACGGAAGGTGAAAGGTTCATCTAAGGTAGTGGTGAAGCGCTGTGATGACTCACTTTGCGGGTATTCTTCTCTCCTCGATGACCTCGCATGGTTTCTGCTTTCCGTCACCTTGCTTAATCTTCTTGGATTGAACTTTGACAACAACTCTCGCTGGATTTCGCAAACCGACACGAACGAGCTCTGAGAGAGCATCGGCATCAGTCATGGTTGCGCTAAATAGCCCCGTCCGACGCTGTTTTGGAAGGTGGGTTAATATACGGGTCAAGGCCTGCTGGAAGCCCAAGTCAAGTAGCCTGAATCGGTAAATGGGGTTAAGAGGATGAAAAAATAGTTGGCTTTGTGCATACCGGTCCGCCTCGTCAAGCACCAGCACCTCCAACTCGCGAACATTGACAATTCCTTTACCCTTTCCCAGGAGAAATTCTTCAACTCGACCTGGTGTCCCGATAACAATATCGGCTGCTGTTTCATCGAATCGCTTAACATCTTGTGCTGGACTTGAATCCTTGGAGGAAATGAGTAGTAGCGGGGGAGGGTAGTTGTGATCACCCGAGGACGAGGAAGAAGCAGCCTCTGGTTGCGCTGATAGGAACAAAGAAAAAATTGAATGTATCTGTGTTGCCAGCTCCCTGTCACCGATCAATAAAACACAAATTTTTGGTGGTATCAGACCAACGTACCGTGTCGGACTAATGATCAAGGCCCCAATCTCGTTCTTCCCGAGTCTAGTTTCTCTGCGAACTAAGCGTTCCAGAATCGGGATTACGAATGCTAGAGTTTTTCCAGAGCCAGTGACAGCTTCAACGACAACGTCCTTATTTTTCATGAATAGTGGAATTGTGGAGGCCTGCACGGGGGTCATTTGTGTATGACCCATAGATTGTATAACATCGAAACTGGGAGGACAATGTTATACGCAGACAGAGTTAAAAAGGGATTTGAACATACACCCATGGTGTGAGAGGCTGAGGTAGAGAGGTCCAGGAGCCCGCAAAGGCAGTAGGGGTCAACATGACCTTGCGCCAACTTTTCTTGAATACTTTTCTGATGTCAGTGGCGATCTCACGGCTTAATCTAATCTAATCTCAGGGTAACCATCGCGCCAGCTACTGGACAATATTATTATAGGTACCCGCACAACATGACCATAAGAAGGCCGATCATAACGAGTTATTATTATAATGGTCGGAAGTTATCCTGAATCAAGAGAGCGCAAACCGTTTGAAAGTATACCTATAAGGAGTGTTTTAGTTTTTGGCTTTTTTTTAGAAAAGGAACGAAGGTCCACTAACCCCAGGAATGCCAGGTCCTTGTTGGCCTCATGGGAGTCCGCCGCTCTTGCCTCATCTGCTTGGTCAATCTCATCGGTCGGGAAGTAAGAGGTATCTGTTATGGAACGGAGATGAGGGACGAAAGGGGCATCGATATGGCGTATTGAATCCCAATCCACGCCGTAGAAAAACGGGTGCTTTTTAATTTGCTCGACTGTAAGTCGCCGGTCTGCAGACGTGATCAATCTATGAAAGAATTATCTGTCAAGTGGTTCTTCATGTTAAGTATAATTTTCTTACCGTCGGACCATGTCTTCGGACTCGCGACTCAAATGAACATCTTCAGGGAAGAGTAGGTAATGATGCCACTGCATGATCTTCTGGTATGTTTCGTGTGTCGAGTCCGAACAGAAAGGAGGATATCCGACCAAGCACTCGAACATGATAGCACCAAGAGACCACCAGTCGCACTCTTTTCCATAACCTTTTTGGAGAAAGATTTCGGGCGCGATATAGTCGGGGGTTCCTACTGTGGAGTAGGCCTGGAATGACAGATTATATTCGTGTCACCAAAAGGTGCAATTTACATGAACTTACCAGCTTTCGCCGATTAGCTTTCCATGTTGCTATTTGGTCCTTATTGGACATAGTCAGATTGATAGAGTTCACCATGACGCTGTTTCGCTGGGATTGTGCTACGGTTGTAGGAGAAGTGGCTGCATGGGCAGGATCAAGGAGCCGTTGATAATAACTTGAATCGTGCTTCTTCTGAAACCCAGTGGAGAGACCAAAGTCACTCAATTTTATGTGTCCTTCTTTATCTCTGTAAAGAAGTCTTTGGGGATGAGCGGAATTATTATAACGGAATCATCTCACATTAGGATATTGTCAGGTTTGATGTCACTTCAGACATCGTTAAGGCATGTCCTAAAAATATAACCAATGAATAAATGCTTACCGGTGAATAAACCCTAGTTTATGAACGGCTTCAATTGCAAGTACGCATTCCGCGATGTAGAATCTTGTGACATCCTCTGAGAACGTATCGTATTTGATTAACATGGTCATCAGGTCTCCACCAGGCAAGAACTCCATGATGAGGTAGAGGTATGAGGGATCCTGAAACGAGTAGAAGAGTTGGACTACCCAAGGAGAATCCGATTCTGCAAGAACGTCGCGTTCAGCTCGGACATGAGCCAGCTGAAATCGATGAATGGGATTATCAAGTGAATGCGGACAGGTAGTTTACCTGGTCTTTCTTCAACATCTCGTCCTTCTTGAGGGTTTTCATTGCGTAAATCTTGCCGGTATCGATTTTTTGGACCAGCCGAACCTTGAAGCGGAACAAGTAAGCATCGAGTAATGTTACAAGTAATTGGTATGATGTACCTCTCCAAAGGCACCTTTTCCTATAACTTTCACTGTCCTGAAGTCATCCAATCCCAGCTTTGTTCGTCGCAGACGAAGATACGTCGATTCCTTCCTTCCGAGTTGTTGTAGCTGCCGTTGCTTCCGTTCGTCAGAGATTGTTATTTCCCCCTGGAGCCGACGCTCAAGCTCCACGCGTCTACAGTAACACATTAACCAGAATTACGAGGTACAAATTCGAGTGAATCCTACCGAGTGTTACGCTCTATCGCCGAGTCCACAGCGACCTTGTAATAATGCTCCAATTTTAATTGAGCACTCTTCGCACGGGGCACGGCATCATCGGAGAATCCTGCGGTAGTTCTATCAAAGTAAACATCTGTGAAGAACACAGGGGCGAGTCGTCTCATATTAAGCCATTAGGAGAACAGGTCACAACAGAACTCACAATCCGCTGGTTTACTTGGCTGTTGTGATGAATCTGGGGTTGAGGACTGCGTAGAAGAGGACTGTGCCATAATAGGACTACGGGACGAGCTGGTCATATATACAGAGAGTTGTAGCTTGATGACAGAGAGAAAGAATGTGTGTGTGTGGATGCCCGGATATGTTTGTAACGATGCTAAAAGGCAGCCGGGATCTCAAGGGCAGCCTTCCTATTATTTTTGATCGCACATGTAGTTGTGTACTCACTTTGGTCTTCGCAGGGCATTCATTCCTTGAGCTATTTACTCCACAAGATACTGGTAGCAATTACAGAATTCGAGGTATGTATCAGTAGAAATCATATGAAATACATCAATTCTTCGAGATGTTAGGAGCTATGTCTATGATAACTGTTATTTAGTAACACAGACTCATTGAAAATTCTGGGTAAAATCTTGCTCCGATGTTGCCCATCGGTGGGGAGTGGATGGGTTGTATGTGCTTGAGTAAGCCGGGCGTTGGAAAAAGGGTGAGGCGCCTGTTGAGTATGGTACATAGGAAGCTTGGGACGCTGTTAAGTAATTCATGTGAATGGGAGAGGCGTTCTGGCCTCCCGCGCGCGATACAAGGGTTGGATCGAGTGCTCTGTGTTGTAGTGACCTACAAACAAAGGGTTCGTATCAATTGCCCACTTTCACGCTGAAACAATACATACGAGTATGATTGCTGATGTTGAATGGTTCCTGCACTCGACAGATGGGACGATACCGATGAGCTAGGGAATAAATGAGCACCAAGCCTCAAACACAGCTGGTCAAGGTGAGTACTCACTTATAGAATGCGCTTGGGTCAAACGACTGAGGTGAAGGTTGGTATGGCGCGAATAATTGCGTTCGATTACTGCACGCAGCATTAAATGCAACCCGAGGATTGTGAATGGGTGCGGCAGGAAGCGCATAGGCAGATTGTTGTGGGGGATTTGGAGAACGTGGGGGATCTACAGACGGACTGACACTCCTTCCGGGGTGTTGAAATGGGCTGGCTGTGGACATGGGGCGCTGCTCAGGCCGATAATTGACGTGGCAAGGCGGTATAGGAAGTGACTGTCGAGGTAGTCTAAAGCGTGGATTAATAAATTGTTGCTGCCGAGTTTCGCCTGAGGGCAGAGATGCTGGCGGAGGTTGAGGAGGAACCTGAGTAGGGGCCGTAGTGGCCAACGGAGGTGGTGACTCGGGGTGATACTCTGATCTCGCAGGACGCGGGAGCAGAGCAAACGATGGAATAGGGCCGGTCCGAGAGCCCATGAGATGATCTGGAGTCGAAGAAGCCAACGGAGAAGGTGGCGTAGATTCAGGATGGTATTCCAGTCTCACAATCCCGTCTATGGGTGGTCCCATGGCAGCAAACGGCGGAGGTGGCGCAGAGTGATCTTCGTCCTCATCCTCGTCCCCGTCAGGAATGATTTGGTGAGGAGCCTGAGCTGCATTCCAATTCTGGGTATGCCTAGCAAGAGGCTGTGGTTCGGTGACCCAAGCGCTTGGACTCACGCTGGACTGCCCAAACTCTGCCTGATCCATCCAATTCGGTCGTGGCTTCGGCAAAGTCATAGCAGGACTGCCGCCTGATTTTCCCCGTTTATGAATTTTTAATGGCTGGACGGTAAGTGGAGCTTGATGTGACGCCGAGGCATAGGATCCGTCTCGCGATGGTGTTGCGATGACCTGCGAAGATGATCCAGCACCCGAGAATTCGGCAGTTTGGCCGTTGGCCCGAGCTTCGGCAGCAGTGAAAGCAGCCTCACTCCACTCTTCCCACTGGTCTTGATCTGCGAAGATGTGGTTCTCGTATGCCTGGGACGAAAGCACCAACGCCTCAGAAACCTTCCGATCGAATTCCTGCTCTATGTATGGCGGGGGAGGGAGTTCGCCGTCCGACATTGAGGACGTGGAGATTGAGAGGAAGTTGAATTATTGAACAGGCCTCAAGTTGATGTAGCAAATAAGATGGGTAGCGGGACAGCCGTGTACATGCACAGCCAATCCCTGCCAAGGGCTGGACACATTTGGGCACGCCTCATGCACATCTCTCACTACTCACTTTCACTTTCACTCTCTTCCCGCGGTAAATCTTGTCCCACAATGTGGTATCTCAGTCACAGGGACATATATAAGAGCTGCGAGTCATTCAGGCATTATTAAGATTGTAAATAGTGTGGCTCTGCCGAAAAGAGAGGACATGACCAAGACTCAGCGCTCAGGCCTCAGGGATGAAACCAGCTCAATAGCCTGGAGTGAAACGTTGTGACAGCAGGTGCTGCATATTCGTTCGACAGTAAGTTAAAAGAGTTAGATGGCGATCGCTGAAGATCATTTGAATGCGTCGTCGGATGTGTGAATCGCTTTTGTTGAATTCAAGGGAATCCTAACCAAAAAGTAACGGGAGTCTACACCTCGATCCCTTCTAAATTTGTTCCCTGAAAAACAAAAAAGCTATATCAACTAGAAAAAAGATAGACAGACAACTCACTAGCTTCGGAAGTCGTAAATATACGTCGGTTCCTGCGAGAAAGACGGGTTCATAAGGACTCTGAATCTGATGAACATGGGCCCTTGAGTTGAAAAACACACCCCAACCATCCAGTGACACGAGCTCTAAGGACCCTCCAAAATATCTATAGGAACAAACTTAAGAAGATAAAGTTTCCGGAGCTGAACCAAAGCGCACGTTGCAAAGATGTTGCTCATCGGTAGTCCTAAGCCTATTCTCGGGTGGGATCCAACCCCAGCTTCATTGCCAGAGTCATCTGACGTTCTTTCAATCTCCTGCCCATCGTCAGTAAGGGCATTATTCTGCCACCGCCCAACCTGCTCGCCGACAGTCGCCCGTATTCCTTCTGGTTTTGAGCTGAAGGAACGCAAAACACCCAATCGCGAGTCCTCCAAGCGCGTAGCGTTGCGAATATGGGAGAAAGAAAATAGGTCTGATGGTGTCCTAATCTGATTTTGTGGGGTGAACAGCCCCCCACCTTGTATTCTGGTCAGATTGAAGCTATATTGAGAAATCTGACTAGCCTTGATCAGATATCCGGATACCAACTTCGCTGTCCCCAGCCGCGATCGTTGCTCGGATGACAGGAAGTACTGCAGCATCGTGGTGTTTTATAGCTGTTGCACGCATGGACTACATGAGGGCCAATGTTAAAAAAGTCTCTAGTCATTGAAAAATTGCCTACGTTCTTCAACAACTCAAATATGATATATCTACAGCTCACTATTCAGCATATTTTTGAAAAAGACGAGGAGGATTCTCACTCCAAGTGTTCCCGAATGAAGGCAAATTTGGTTTCTAGATGACCGTCGATTACTACCTCTGGCCATCTAGTCACCGGCGAGCCTTCTCCGTAATGGTCTTCGATGCCAAAAGGTCGTGCCCTGAGAAGGTTAGCGCACCTTTCGATGCTCTGTCTAATATTGAGACCTGTGAATATGATCCCAACGTGAGGCTCCTCTGAAGACTCCTTGTGCGTGCCCGCGTGGATCTCGGATATAGCGATGTGGTGCTCAGCAAGAACACGTCGCGAAATTCGTGACACAAGCATGCGACGCATAAAAGAATCGAGTTGGTCCGGGGGAAGATAGGGTGATGAAAGGGAAAGCCCAAGCGAAAGACTTGGAATCACAGTCGCGCTGGAGACTTCTTAGTCCCGTATGAAAGAAGTGGTCAAGAATCATACTGTTCTCCAAGCTTTCCAGTTAGAAACCGGCAAAATTCTTCGTTCTCCGACATGGTTGTTATAGGTGGGTATCTTCGAAATCTCCAATTTTGGATAAGTATTTGGGGTTCCGTAATAGATATAGTAGAGCTTACTGTTCAAATGCTGACCAGTACAGCTACAGGTGCATCGTTCATTTATAAGAAAGGTCAAGCGACGTGATTTTGCATACCTCGTAGACCTTGGCAACTCCCTCTTGAGTCACGGCGATGTATGGCAGTGCCTGCAAGTCGCGTAGCCGATGGGCAATCCGGATGGGCAGCTCGGAACGGACATAATTTGCACTCTGGGAGGCTGCATAAGATCATCTCTGTCTTAAGGGATCGCTGAACTGCACCTTGATCAGGCGCTCCTCGTCCATGGAACGTCCGAAGAAAATCTACCGAAGGGGTAAACCTCTAATACTTGATACAAATCTAACATTTGGACGCACAAGTTGTCGCAAAGTTAACCGTTTGGCCTCCTTGGAGGCATAGAGTTCTAGTTGTCGATTCTGATAAAAGTGCAACGCCGTAGATTCCCTGCGAATGCCTACATGTTGAACGGGGTTTCGAATGAGACGTCTGGCCACACAGTTAATATTGAACATGGTGGTAACAAAGCATTAGTTCGTGTCGAGCCAAATATTCAGTGTTTAAATGTGAGGACAACAAGTTCAGCGCATTGGAAGGGTGAGTCAATCAGAGTTCAGACCAAGTTCAAGCTAGTTCAGGTGTGATGGCGATGGTACCGACGGCACTTTCTCGGTGCTTTCGGGTTCTAAGTGCCACGTGAAACAAGACCTTCGGCGTCTGCGCCCTTTAATCCGAATCTTTGATCACTAGATCTCATCATCAACAACATTAGGGTGTTTCACAGTAGCCAATTTTGGGTCCAACTACGAGCCCAACTTGCTTCCCAACTTTGATGAAGTTGGATGCCCCAAAGTTGGAAATTTGTTTGAAGTTGGGCTGCAAATCGTGCTCCAGAGCACGATTTGCATCCAACTTGATCGTCAACTTTGCCCCCAACTTGATACCCGATTTCGGATAATTACTAAAAATGGACGAAATTTGATCTATTCTGGGTTTTGGAACACAACTTTGCTCGCTGGGTGTTTCACAGTAGACGCCCACAACTTCGCTCCCAACGTCCTCAAAGTTGGGTGTGAAATCAGGCGTCAAGTTGGACTCAAGTTGGCCCCAAAGTCAGTTACTGTGAAACACCCTATTCTAAAGTATTCCCTCAGACCGCAAGGCGCCAATAATCAAGTATGCCGATCTGCGATCTCTATCAACCCCAATCCAGTCTCCTCGTTTCTTTTCATGTATATCGTCGTCCCCAAATGCATAGATATCGTCAAGGTTTTGTGACGCCCCTTCCTCTCCAGCACCCTGCCCCTGCCCGTCTTCTTCGCGATCCCATAGAACATCCTCCCATTGCGCATCGTTGATGGTAACAGCAACTGTCTTTGCATCCCTGACGTTGGGCAATATAGAGGTCAAAAGATTTGAGAGAAGCTCTGATGTTCCATCTGCGACGGGGGAATGCAGTACTGGAAGTGGGAGATATTCCGCCTGGTAATCATTCTTGAATGCTCAAGGCAGAATATCAAATATGCTTTTCTCACCTCAAGCAACATTCCCTTAACTGCACCACCGGCAAGCATTACGTTCCCCACGCGCACTAACCAATCGTTCCCGATCCCGAATATATGCCCTTCTATTGTCAGCTGCTGTCCGCTTGACTGCCCTCTTTGGGGTACGGCTGTAGATGTCTGCCGCACAGAAACCCACCGTGCTTTTAGCTGAGCCAGGAGTTGTTCAAGGGCACCAGGGGGGCGCAGCGTTAGAAATGTAGTGCGAAAGTGCGTGGGTCCTTGTAAATATGCACTTTCTTCTCCTGGAGGTGCAGCTGCGAGAACATCTGTTCTGGCTGGAGCGTGAGGGTCCTCGAGAAGGACAAATACATTTTCGTCCATAGTTAAAGCCATCATGGTCCGTTCCGAAGGCACGGGGAGGTTGGGTATCTGCCCAAGAGTAGACCTGTAGGATTTAACGGAAAGTTTCCAAGGCCCTCTATATATGCCCTGTACGTTAGTGAGTTTAATGTTTGGAGTACTTGCGAGATGTCAAGTACATTGTGGTTGACTGCTAGGTTTTCACGAACAAGTTGGAGACCAGATGGAGGTGCATTGACCCAACGGGCGAGACTTGTGTGTCATTACTTAGTGCTTAGTGCGCATGATGCAGGATAGGATAGGGAAAGGATAGGGAAAGAGGGAAATATAGTGCCTACCCTGTAAAGCCCATCGTTGTCTAAAGTGACTTACAATCGCGTTACGTCACAGTCATGGCATCATGGAGACAGATGATCATTAAGCGACTTGCTCTCACCATCATGCCACCCAAACGCAAGGCCGCAGACTCCCTTCTGGGTGAGTCTCCTTCGAAGCGAACAGCGCGCTCAACCCGTTCCTCTATTGAAAATCCCTTCAACCCCGGCATCTCTTCCACAAGCGCTACAACAACTCCCAGGCGCGTCACCAAAACATACGGAAGGCGCTCGACGGCGCGCAGAGTTACCCAATCACTCAATTCCTTGAAGGAAAACGAAGACCATGAGGAGGACGGCAGCGATGACGAGATTGACTTGTTGTCGCCAACCGAACACATGAACAAGCCAATCACTAAACCATTAACCGACGCACCCGATACTCCTACTAACTCTCCCACCAAACGCACTAAAAGTGCGAAAAACCTTGAAATAGCTAATATGATCTCACCTCAGCAGTCGAGGCTACCTCAGGTCCGACCTTCTCTCAGATCGCCAGCGAAGGGCAAGGCGAAGGGGACAGTGGCCGAGGTGCAAAGCGATACTGAAGAGTCATATACAGGAGTCGCTCGTGTAACGCGAAGTTCTGCAGCAGCTGCAAGCGATACGGCAACCCCCTCAAAGCCTACGCCTTCACCCAATAAGAAACACTTGACCGCAACGGAAAATGCTAATATAGATTCAAGAAGCCTCCCATTCCAAGAATTAACGAGGAGAGCACGGAAAACCCCCTCTCCACGAAAGCGGCCCCAAAGTGTAGTTCATGATACGGAACGGCTCCAACAGCAGAAGGTTATTCAACCAATTGCCAACGTGCCCACAGCCTCAGGAACCTCGTCTGTAGCCGTCAAGCAATTCCCACGTCCTGATAAAGCCCAGATATCTACTCCTACACCGCTCAAGCTAGATTCTGTCTTAATGTCTATCAGGCAAAAATCTGTCAAGGTCGCTGCGTCCTCTAATTTACTACCAAGAAGCAAAGATTCATCCACGTCCCCGCCTACATCTCCTTCTCCCAGTGGTCTTTTATCGACAGCTTTCCCCAAGTCTCCTGCCGTCCAACAAAATCCAGTCACACCACACACATCTCCCTCTAAAACAAAGCCAACATTATTCTCTTCCCCCAGTCGCCCCCCTCGGACACTCCCGCAGCGCCTATATGGATGCCTAAATGCTCAGAAAAGAGCCATAATATGTGCCCTTCAAAACCTTCCAAATATCGAACAATTAGAGGCAGAGGAAGAACAGACGACAAACTCTACAGCTTCTCAACAGCTGATAAATCTTCTCAAGGGGACAATCACGCGTGGTGAAGGCAATAGCTGTCTTGTTCTGGGTCCGAAAGGGAGCGGAAAATCACGGGTAAGCACTTGAATACGCAAATGAAATGAGATGCAAGGTCTCACGATCTTTCTCTCCCTCTCTTTATCTAGCTTGTAGAGCAATGCATACTAAATTTTTCCGGGGTGAACCCTATTGTCATCCGGCTCTCAGGATGGACGCAGTACACTGACCGCCTCGCAATGCGCGAAATCGCATACCAACTTGGTCAACAGACCGGCACTCCATTCGTCCTCCCATCTGATGATACTACTGCTGACGAAGTCGCGGGTCATGATACAGAAGAGGCTAACCCGTTCTTAGATGCACCTACGTCAAGCAAAGTGTCACTTCCTCCATCCTCTCATTTACCCACTCTCATTTCCGTCCTTCCGACACTCAACAGGCCTACGATCGTTGTCCTTGATGGGTTCGACCTATTTGCACTTCACCCTCGCCAATCCTTGTTGTACTGCTTACTCGATACTACTCAGAGCTGTCGCGCAGCGGCAGGCACCAAAGGCCTCGCGGTTATTGGTATCACTAGTCGCATTGATACAATCACTGCCTTGGAAAAACGGGTGAAGAGTCGGTTCTCAGGGAGAATGCTGAGAACTGCGCACCCGCGCACCCTACAGGTGTGGCAGGACATAACAAGAACAGTGCTTTCTTCGGATATTGTTGATTATACGGGGCATCTCTCTGAGGAAGATGTCATCGAATGGCAGTCTTTGTGGGACGCAGTCGTCGATCAGTTTTGGGGAGACCACACAGTGCAGACAATTCTAAACGAAACCTTTAGTGTTACACGGGACATTAGGATGTTGACCAGAATGCTGGTTGGTGTTATGACATGTATTCGAAATTTAATAAGACTAATGCTAAAGTTTATAGCTGACCGCTGTTGTGCACCTTTCACCGACCTGTCCATCTTTCTCTGCTTCGCAGTTTGCGTCTGCAGCCATCGCGCAGCGCGCCCGACCCCGATTCCCTCTTTTACACAGTATGTCCTTTCGTCAACCACTGTGCCGTCATAAAATTCATTTCATGGCTCAGCCCTGCCCTATCCTGCGGTTTGTTTATTGATAGCCAGTATTCATGCGGATACCTCTGGACAGTCGAACTTCACCTTTGAAATGCTTCACGAATACTTCCGAGACCAAGTCCGGGCCTCCACCTCTGCTCCGGTGCAGGTCAACGGAGGGAGTATCGGGATGGTGAGGTGTAGCCGCGCAATTCTCATGGCTGTAGGTTCTACACGCAGCTATCGCTACACAAGTTCTCAACCAGTTTATAGTCTTTCGAAACACTAGTGTCAGCAAAGGTTTTCGTGGCCATCGCCGCATACACACCGAGTGTCGCGAAAGAATTTGTTAAATATCGCTCTGTGGTAGACAGAGAGGAAGTCAAGAAAGCAGTGGACAAGATGAGCCAAGTCAATCTGAAGAAATGGTTGACAAAGGCTCAGTAATTATTCACCTTCAATCAAGTTTGGTGTCCGATTTTCTTTTGTGAGGATTTTTTTTTAAATATAAAAATCACTTACGCTCCATGTTGCGGTAATTATGATAATATGTGGCACATGTAATGGCCAATTTATCTTGTATGTGAAATATGTGCACCCAAGAATGACAAGGACTCGGAATGACTAGGACGAAAAAGATGATACAACGAAAGTAGTAAACGATTGTTTGCAGTAGCACTAAGTTACTCGATGATTTCAACAAGCGACCCCTACCAATTCCGACCTTGAAATATTGATTTGAGTTATGAAATGACCTCAAGTATGAGCTACAAACCTCCGATTCGTATCCCCATCTTTAGACCAGCCGCTGTCTTCCCAAAACGATGTGGCGTCCGGCTCGGTGTGTTGGCCAAGCTGTCTCCCAACTTCGGCACGAGGAAGGAAAGTTTCACCACCGCTTCGGAAGATATCAAGAACAAGGGGATTGAGACCTAATTCGGTTGACTTATCCTGAGCCGATCCACTAGCCACAAGCGTAGGTTCTCTGTCCACCCGTTCGGATAAAGGCTGCTTGGAGTCTTCGATCATTTTCTTGAAGTTCTTGTCCTTAAAGAGACTTCTGTCCCACTGACTCGTTTCGTCGACGAGTTCGCGAATAATTCCCATGAGCAAGTTGGGGTCATCCTCTTTTGTCGTGGCACCGTTGGCTCTTGCGGCTCCGATAAGATCTTCTGCTCGGGCAGTGCTGCGGAATCCGAATCCAAGGGGAGAGTAGTCTGTTTTGGCTTTAGCGTTGTGCGAGACACTCTCCCGGATGTTTGCATTCGAATCAGAGGGGTCTGGGAGAATCATGGCTCGGAGTGGTGAAGGACCGATGGCGGGGCTGCGTCGCACACGGATCGATGATTTGTTTGTCTTTTGGTTGACCTTGGGCAAAATATTTGGCTTTGGCATAGGATTGAGGTCTGGAGATCTTTCGACCTTGAAGGCTGCTTCTGGATAGGGAACAAATAACGGACCGAGGTTGACCGAGCCTAGAACAGGAGAAAGTGGCTTTCTGGTTACAGCGTTTTGTCCGCCAGTTTTCGTGACAAGGTCAGACCCACATGTTTTAATTGGGGAAGATGGGAAAGACGTATTGGTGCTTTGTATTAGAGCATAGGGGTGAGAAATTTGAAGAAAGCTGTTCGACTGCTCTTCGGATTCAGGGAGGCTGGATGGGTGTTGCAGTGTTGGTAGACGGGAAAGGGGAATCGAGCTATTTTTGGTACTTCTGGAGGGGCTGGAAATGAAGAGTTTATTCTGAGTGGTTGGTCCTTGGTATCCTAGTGATAATGGCAATGTATAGTCCAGTCCGTTGTTCAATTCTACAAGCCGAAGGGAGGAGTCAACGGGAAAATTGAAAGCTGAAATGTCAGATCGCTTGGCACTCGTAGCGTTCAGAGATGCGGGGCTCTTCCCATAACCAACGCGAGTTACGTCTCTTGGACCCAGCGAGGGAAACGAGAAGCGCCTTCGTGTGGCAAGAATGGGCGATCCAGTATGCACCTTGGAAGGATGTATGGGAAGCCTGAGAGAGTGCGATTTTCGTTTTTTTCCTAGTACTGTCGCATCGCGCATCTTGTAGGGTATACGAATGTCGTCAACGGTGGACACTACAGAGAATGAATGCAATTCGATTTGTAAAGATGCGCTATTTGAAAGACTAGAGAATGGCGTTGGCGAAGCCTTGGATCGGCGAGAGTTCAAGCTGTGAACGTGATCACTGCAGCCATATAGCGATACAAGATTTACTGCACTAGTCTCCCAAGCTGGGGACCCAAAAAAGCCAACAAGAAAGGCCGCCTTTGTACTCGTACTGTCGATTTGGGTGGCGAGAAAAGGCGTAGAAGAGCGGACGGATGTATCTGCTTCGAGGCGCTCGGATTGATGCCTTGATTTACGAGTCCGAAGAAACAGTTGCTTGCATATAAAAAGAAAGGAAAGAAACGACAAGATAGTGAGAAGAACGGCCAGGCATGCTGAGCCGCCCGGTGTGTCAAGAATATGAATTGGGGATGCAGATATGGCTGGGCATAGCGTGAGCAGTTGCAATAGGCTCCACAGTGACACCTTGAACATGATGGTCCACAATTAGAGGTGTTTGTTCTACAATAATACATATATTGTCAATCTCCGTTTAATAGCCCTGCCCAAGACTGTGCTCGGCCTGCTTCTTTGCTGTTGACAAATCCATAGATATTAGTGTTACGTGAATTTTTGTTGTTGTTCCCTATCCACATACCCTCATGCTGGGCCTTGACCTTGTCAATATAGTCAAGCTATCCGTTCGTATGATTAGTGCCGATCAAGCATCCATTGGTTGCGATCCTTACCCCCCTGGTCTCGACCATACGGTCAATGAATGCGCCCGCGAAACCAGCACTGCGAATCGAAATATCAAGAAAGAACCTATTAGAATCGACTGAGGACTTACAAAATCTCTTTCGCCTTCGCGTGATTGTCCGGGGCGCCATTCTTGGCGCAGTGAGCCTCGTAGGCCTTCGCAGCCTACATTGATTGTGTAAAGGTTCAAATGTGGGACATATATAAAATGAACGTGCCTCGTAAGACGCTGCGGCCGCAATCAGTTCATGGGACAGTTGGGCCTTGTGGTCGGAGTTGACAACCTAAGGCCACCTATCAGTGCATTGCTGACAATTAATTGACATGATGCTTGCCTCATGGTGAGCTCTGGCCTGTTCAGATTCGTGGTGGAAGAGACCCATGGTAAGAGAAGAGTGAATGTAAGTACTGTGGGGGGATTGGAAGATGATAAAGATAATGATTAACTTATATATCTTCCTGATAATCACCTGATGCCTGTACATCCGGATATTGTCGGAGAATGTAGGCTAAAAATAGATTTACCAGATCGTCTTTCGGCCTCCTGATCTCGAGATCCTGAACACAAAAGATGCTGCAGATTCGCGAGATAAGTGGAAAAAGCAACGACCCGGAACACTGGGAAATATCGGACAAGGTAACCATCGATGTGGTATGATGTATCTGGTCGGGAATGTAGGAATCGGGATTGGCCAAAAGCATGACTGACCCCTTCACCCCGAGGGTCTCGAGCATCTTTTGGATCATTATGAGGTGATATTTGACCATTTCTTAACTCGACATCTCGGAAGAAGTCGAGAGCGAACGACAGTGAACAACAACAGAGTAAGTCTGGTGACCAGACTCTCAACATCGCGCAAGCCCGGACTCTGCCAAATGTTTGATCGCTAATTACCCTAGTCCAAACAGGGGAACGGTGTTCGAGGAACCTTCCGAATATCCAAGGTCTTGGGCAGACAAACGTGGTAGTCGGATTCAACAATCCGACGGATTGCGCGGGCTGAGCGTCTAGTCCCAAAAAGATACGGCTTTCCTGCAGCTGGTGCATGGTTCGTACCACTGGCGTTAACCAAGGACGCGTGTCCTGATAACCCATATGCATCGATTCTGGAATTCAAATAAGATTCGCATCAGCGACCAGAGTAGGATACGGAAATTCGAAAAGCTGACCATAAGTCAGATCTGGTGTTCCCGTTAATTATCAAAAGGAAATGAAATCCAAAGATTATGAATACATAACAGTAAAATATCCTGGACCATTCGAAAATGCGAGTAGAAGGACCATGCCTAACTTGACCAAATGAGGGAGCATGTCATAGACAAGTGACACAGACCGTCAGTGTTAGGCCCTATCCGGGTGCCCAGCTGCCTGCCAAAACGAAGGCTTAGGCTGGGTTCTCAGGCTCCGGCGACTGCCATGCGCAAGCAGCCTGTCACGTCGATGACAGCCGTTTCGGTATCGATGGACAGCCCCAAAATTTTCCTGTTTGCGCGAATAGATCATTGTTCGAGCAAATAAAGTGCATTTCTGGAAGTTATGGAACTCAAAAACGTCCACTAGATTTCTTGGACGGATTCTCCAACCATCTCGATCCCGTAAAAGGCTATGTTTGTTTGAACAAATCACCGTTGGGACCAATAGGAAAGAATGAAGGCTGTCTATCGATACCGAAACGGCTGGAATTTGGTAACATGGCTGCTCGTCGATCAACCTCTCTTGGCGCTGCTATCCTGGTCACTGTCGCTGACAGGGAGCTCGTGGGGTTCATTTATTTTCTTGTTTTAATTCGGCGCTTTGGAATACATAACCAATAAATGGTATTTGATACACAACGTCCTCTTAAATGGACATTTTTATCCACAGACGAAACTGTAAAACGGCCCCGACTTTCAGAGGGCGGGGGGTGCGCGACAGTGAGCAGGCATGTGCAAGCAACACGGTCGCCATACTGGTGTTCACCACCACCATCTCCACTTTTTCCCATGGTCTACTCACCATGGGCAACAAGAAAAACAAACGCAAGGCCTCATCCCCTGCAGAATCCATCCGTCCAGCCCCCTCTCGCCCGGTCTCGCCTGTTTACCAGGCGGCCAGCCGCTGCGATACGCCCGACCAGGGCTACCTCGACTACCAATTCGCCATGGAACACTGTGGCGACAGCTCAGACGAGCTCGACCACCACCAAGAAGAAACACTAGACCCCCCCATATCCCAACAACTCGACTTTCTCCTCAACGCCGTACAGCAACTGCTGAACAAAGAGAACCCCAACGTCCAACAGGCCCTCAAGCGTCTCCTCGCGGAAAACGCCATCGTCAAAGCCCTCATCGCCGAAGCCCTCAGCAAGGCAAAGGCACCAGCCACTCCCCCGCCCCCACCTCCCCCAACCATGGAGGTGGACTCCCCCACCACTCCCAAGGCCTCTGAACCCCCAGGCGCCACGCCTCCTCCACGAGGCAACTCCACCCCCCCGGCACCTTCGCCAGGTGCCCCGGCCTCGGCCACGCCCCCCACCCCCTCGGCAACTCCCGCGCCTCGCGGCAAACCTGCCCCTCTCCGGATCCCCCAGGCCAAGCGTGCCCCCAAGCACGCCCCTCCTCCCCCCCCTCCCCCCACCCAGACGGCCCCCAAACCGTCCTACGCTGCGGCCCTCGGGTCAAAGCCACCCCACCCCCGCAAAGCCCACCCGCCGACCAAGCTGGTGGCCCCCCCTACCACCAAGTGGGTTGTCATACCCACCAACAAATCCCAACTCCGGGACACGGCCAAGCGCCCATCCCCGCTCCACATCGTGAGCACCATCAACCGCGAGATCGCCGCATGTGCCGACGAGTACATCAGCGGAGTCCACATCGCCAACTTAGGCGATTCCCACATCCTTGCAGCCACCTGGACGGTGGGCTGCAACATTCTACTCACCGCCGCCAAGACCTGCGACCACCATGGCTTGGCCAACCCTGCGTACACCACCATGGTCGTCAGAGCACTGAACGACCTACCCGCCTTCTCCTCCCAGGGCGCCACCGTCATCCCATACCGGCCGGCGTCCCACCTCCAAATCAAGGGCCTCCCAACCTGGGACCCCGCCTCAAACCGCCCCGTCGAGTTGACTTCGGTCTTCAACACACTCGACGGCCTCGGCATCTTCGAAGGTGTCGAGCTCATCAAGAACGGTCCTGCCCCCAGCGATGCCCTGTCCTGGGCCCGGGACCCTGCCACATTCAACGCCGAATCGCGCCCATGCGCGGTTACGGTACGATTCTACAACAACGACGGTCGAGAGACCGGGGGCCTCCTCAAGAAGGCCTTCTACCTTCTCGGTCGTCGCCGCCGCTTCGACAAGTGGCAACCCCGTCCCCCGCCCCCTAAAAAGGGCTAAGTTTCCTTTTTCTTCTATTTAGGCCGAGCCCCCTCCCTGGTCGAACAGCGACATCAAGTCGAAGGCCCGACCACCACTGTACTTAGTTGCTTTTCTTGCGACCCCCGCCGCTGCATATAGGGCGCTTTTTTAGGACACTTACAGTTGTATACTTAGTGATCATCAAGGGTACAGTGTACCCTCAGGTATTGGACAAGGGTAAGGGTAGGGTAGGGGTAGGGGTACACATC
>JABCKI010000124.1:0-35291 GCA_018282025.1 Sphagnurus paluster | reverse complement strand
AGGAGCCTTGACTGTCTATGCTACTGTATATATAGTAATTGGCAATGATGCTGAGTAAGAAGTAATAAATAAGCAACCAAATGGGATGAGTAAGTCTGGCATCTGATTGGTGGATAAGATGCCATGAGGCAGACCCAGGTAGGCATGTGGGAATAGATAAGGGGCCATGAGGCAGACCCAAGTAACACATGGGAACAGATAAGAGTCCATGAGGCACAGAAAGGGGGACAGGTGTCAGACTGTGTGTATGACACCTGTCAGAAGTCTGGACTAAAGGGGAAAAGAGGAAAAACTGTAACATCTGACACCTCTTGGTTACTCAATCTTATTTGGTGGGACACTGCTGAATTTTAAAATATGGGGAACTCCCACTGTATTTGGCAGCTCAGTCTTATTTGGCGGAACATCACCATATTTCACAGCTGAGTACAATTTGGCAGGATACCACCAAATTGTGAAATATGGTGAATTTCTGCCAGATTGGCAGAGCAAGTGGGGGTCATAGCTATATATATTGCAAAGATTATAAGAGCACTTTGGCTTAATAGTTGTGTGCATGATTGGACTAACCATTGTCATTGATCACCTTGCACTAGCAAGGTCTCTCAAATCCGTAATTATGTAAGAATATGCAGTTTGATCTGCCATTCAAAATAGTGTCAAACAAGGACCTCAGGTGTTCTTCTACCACTTGGGCTGCATATGTACGACTATAAAATGTTCGACTATAAAGAAAAATAAATTAGAGCACTTATGTCAAGCGTACTAGGTTTGCCCGCTGCCACGAGGAGTCAGCCGAAGGCTGGCGACGAGTGGCAGTGGGAATTAGTAGCACTGCAGTCCACTGAACTTGACACAAAATATTTTTTGTACAATACACTCATCAACAAAAATCTTCGACAAAGAGTCTTGCAAGGTGTTTTGGCGGTGCCCCTGTAGCATCCCCTAGCGAGATGGTGGGTTCAATCTCCCTTGTCACATATTTATTGACACACCATATCACTATTTTATCAATTTTGGAACAATCAAAGTATATGGCAGCATTTCGCCAAATCATACTAAGCTGAACTATGGCGGGCATTCACCATATTTCACAATTTGGTGGGATACCACCGAGCCACCAAATATAGTGGGCATTTGCCATATTTTGAAATTCAGTGGTATCCCGCCACATGATACTAAGCTGTGAAATGTGGCGGACATTCACCATATTTCAAAATTTGGCAGTGTCCCGCCATATGTTTATAGTAGATTTTCGCCATATATATTTGTGCATTTGGCGGCATGCCGCCATATAATTAGCTGAGGCCCGGTTACATAATACACATGTAATTCGCCTGATATTCGCTGGCGCTTGCGCCGCTACGATATAGATACTTAGTAAGAGTCTTCTAGTCTCAGCCGCTGGCAGCAGCTGGCAGCCCAGGTAACTTGAAGGTGTTGAGGAATTCAATGATGAGTCCGAGTATGTCTATTTCATCGCCACGTGGCGAGCGCATTTGGGCCTTGGCAGAAGTCACGCGGCTGGCCTAAGTTTCACGCATTCGGCCAGGTCCACGACACGACACTCGTCCGCGACTAATTACTTGGCCTCATTTCCCGGAAAGCATTAATCATGTGGTTATCTGACGCGCAAAGTTAGGCCTCATCCTTATCCTTAGTTCACTGGACATAATCTCACCGCGAAACGCAGAAATTGGCGTAGCCCTTACGACCTTTGGTGGCCTATTCATGATGCTTGGGGTGATGTTGTTCTTCGATGGCGCTCTGTTGGCACTTGGCAATGTACACCCCAACATCCCACTTCGCTGCCGTTTTATAAATGCTAACCATTTGACCTTGAAGATCCTATTCATTTCTGGCTTGACGTTGATTATTGGGCCTCAGAAAACGTTTTATTTCTTTGCAAGGAAACAAAAAATTCGCGGAACAGTCTGTTTCTTGGGTGGTATACTGCTTGTCTTCCTAAAGTGGCCATTTATCGGAATGATTGTGGAAACATTCGGGTTTTTGAACCTTTTTGGGTACGTGCTTGTCATAGTCTATTGCATCTCGTCGAATTGACCTTCCACAGAGACTTCTTTCCCGTTGTCATTACTTTTTTGAGACAGCTCCCATTCATAGGCACAGCTTTGTCCCTTCCATATGTCAGCGCTGTAAGTGCGACTTGGATATTTCTAGAATACGCTAAAAATATCCTCTGTCCAGGTGGTAGACCGCATCGCTGGATCTCGAACGTCTGCAGTATGATTATACAGCCCCATGACAATACACTAAACCATTTGAAATGTCTTGCGTACGAGAGTCAACGGTCCAGCATGACACTTCTCCATATTCTTTCAATTGACCGAGGTGTTTTTTTTTGCCCTGTGCATGGGCGTCGAGTTTGGGCGTCACAGACTATGTGAGAAACGTTCAGCCAACATTACCTTCAGACGGTATAGACTTGAGTCCGAATCTCCCTCTCTATATGCTTTGCCCAGGGTCTAGGGTGCGCGTTCTACGCTGCAGCTGTATATGATAAGAAAGTATGTCTAGATTTAACGTGAGCAGTGTGAATAAATGAATCTAGAACTTCTTTTGTGACCTTAATCACCGAGCCGAGTGGACTTGTCAAGACAATTATACCCTATACGACCCCCACGGATTTTACTCACAAGTGCTTGGTGTTCCTGTAGTTATCTTATTTGCAGGATCCCTAACAATTACGATGCACGAGGAATTCCTCAAGTGCCTAGCGGTGAGTCGACTTCCACTTGACACTGCTTTTGCAAAATGGTTAACTTGAAATATATACGCGATAACAGGATAGATATCTTGCAATCCGGTTGCAATATCCCGGTGAAGGGCGACGGAAATGGCACCTACGCGTCTTGCAAGAATTTTGGCAAGGCGTACTCAACAAAGAGGCCTGCAACCCGGCAGTTAAACTTTTAGCCAATGTATGGTCAAAGCCCATCGACGGAAATCCTTCACTCATTCTTCCACCACACAATAGGATGACTTCACTCAAGATGATGACCCCCTTGATGACCTCCTCGATGGTCGCGAACTAGGCCTTTTGCTTCGGACCGATTATTCAAACGAGGAGGCCTGGCAAGCTTTTTGCATAATACTACAAGGTGCTGAAAAAGAATTGGCCGAAGCTGTGAAGCCAGACCCAGATACCAAGGAGAATGAAGTTGGATCGTCGATGCAACACCAAGCCGAAGACGATTCTGATTCCGACACGGAGTCTTCAGCAGGAGTGCCATTCCCTATCATAAAAATCCTCGACCCCTCTCCACAGGATCGAGCTATCTTCCAAAACATATCCAACCTCTCAGCTCTCCGTTTACTGAATGATGTGAACATCCGAGCTTCGCCTACCCCACCAGCGGGAGAACGCCGAATACATCCTCCTAATCGACTAATCGACCAGGGTACATGGCAAGAAATATATTCAGGCGTGAATGTTTGGATTTACGATGCACAATCGAACACAGACCAATGCGTCAGAGTAGTAAGTCAGGAGGGAGATATTTACGGGACCGCCACGTACGTTTGACATTGCATATTTAAAAAAAATCTATTGAGGTTGACGAAAAAATAGTGGAGATAGCTGGCGTGTACAGGGCTCTCACATCTGTGAGCTACAGTTCAACATGACATTTCTCGGAATGACGATCAATTTCGGGGGCTTGGATCGCTGGGATTATACTCAGAGGCGACGAAACCTTGAGGAGGCCAACCAGATCATCTAAACTGGCATCTGTTGGGTTCGTCTTCACAATAGTCAACATATCGAGTAGGCTAAGAATAAATGAAAAATGCAATTTGAACTTCCAGCATAAATGACCAGCTGAGCGCACAAGGAGCTTTTGTGTATTTTTTTGTAGCTATGAAAGAAACAGCAGAAAACATCGTGCCACCGCCACTACCGACTAGCCAACACCCGAGCGACCTTTTATGACGTAACAGTCCAGACGCGCAGAGCGTTGTCGGTGAAACCGGCGAAGAGTGTCTGGCCGTCTGCAGACCAGGCAATGGAGACACACTCGGGCTGCCTCTCCTCGCTAACCTCAGTGTAGGCGGGCTTGAGCTCATCAACGATAGATCTAAATAAAATGTAAATCTATGCGAAAATGCTAGGAAATGTGGGTGGACTCACTTGCTCTCCAGGTCAAAGATCTTGACGCAGGTCGCAGTGGCCGCGCAGAGCCAGTAGCGGTTGGGGGAGAAAACAAGGGCGTTGACAACGTCACCAGCCTCCAAGGAGTATAGGTGCTTGCCCTCGTTAAGATCCCAGAGCATGGTGATTCCGTCCTTGCCTCCCGAGGCAGCGAGCGAGCCGTCGGGTGAAACGGAGACGGTGTTGATATAACCAGTGTGGCCATAGTGGTTGGTCTTAAGTTTAAACTTAGAGAGTTCCCAGACCTGAAAAGGAATGTAAGAATGTGCATGGCGGCGTGATTTCCAGTTGATAGAAGTCAGAGATCTTGGTGGAAAACGTAGTCTCATAGAGCAAAAGCTCTCTGAAGTAGCAAATATAGTTTTCGGTCATCATAGGGAAAGGGGTACGTCGTAAATACATAAAATTAGCAGGGGTACTCACCTTGACGACCTTGTCCCAGCCGCAAGATACGATGACGGGGTTTGTGACGTTGGGGCTGAACCGTACGCAAGAGACCCTGATTTGGGAGGTCAAACTGGATAGTTCACAGAATTTTCCGAGAACGCACCACTCAGTGTGACCATCCTCTTTGATGTCATACTTGCACTCGCCCAGTGTATTCCAGAGTTTGATCGTCTTGTCGCGTGAACCGGAGACGATTTGTCTGTTATCGGCGCTGAAGCTGACTGACAGAACATCTGAGGTATGGCCAACGAAACGGCGGGTGGTGAGACCGGTGTTGAGGTCCCAGAGACGGAGCGTGTGGTCCCAGGAAGAGGAGAGAGCGAATTGGCCATCGGACGAGATAACGACGTCAGAAACGAAGTGGTTGTGTCCGTGAAGGATGCGTTTAGGATAACCATAGGAATCCTCATCGCGAGTCAATTGCCAGACAATGATAGTCTTGTCTGTTATTAATTCAGATTAGATACTCTGAGCGCATAAATTGAGCGTGAAGTACCTCGCGAAGCGGTCAAGATCATGTCCGGATTTTCTGAGGAGGTGGCAATGGCGGTAACCCATCCCTTGTGGCCCTCAAGGGATCCGAGGAAACGCAAAGATTCAGACATAGTGTTTTCTGGCTTTTGCGGGTCGTCGAGTACGAGAATCCAATTTCGTGTAACGTCACATCGTCAGCCACCGTGACCAGACTGTACAGTTCTCGGCAAGCGCCATGAATAAATATCTATTTTCATTTGCATTACCTTCACCTCCCTTCTCGAGTGCAGCTGCACATGGTAGAAATGGTAAGTTTTGTTCCGTCCCTCCTATTTCCCATATGCTTCTCCTCTTTATGATGAATATCGAATATATTTGCTACTTCAGAGGGCATCAGTCCAATGAGACCATACTTTCCACCAAGATCGCTGATTCTTTCATTTCACCCTCCATCTTTGAAATTCAACACCACTCATCATCATTTCGACAGACTACGCGATATAATTCGTTTTATATGTACACTTGGTCTAGAAATATGAAATCCTATTTTACATAAGCTCTTTGGTTAAGAACGACCACGCAGTCAACCTGTTCTTCCAATCTCCTCTGGCCTTTGCTCCCATTCATCTCGAATCTCGAAAATCGAGCTAATAATGGTGTCGCGTGAAACAATCCCAGTCATAAGCATGTTTTTGTTCTATTTGGTGAATGCTCTGTGTGCCAACTTTTGCGTTGCAGTTGACACGGATCCTGGCGTTGATGATGTAGTAGCCATGTTCGAATCCTTTTGGAGTGCGAAAATGTAATAAGGTGCTAATTAGGCTTGGTCATCGATAGATTGCTGGCACTTGCTTCACCGGAGTTGGAAATCCTGGCCTACGTGATATCATTTGGCAAATATCTCCCATTATACCTCCCTCAACGGTCCTAGTAATTCGCCGTTTTCCTCTCCAGGAAACAGCGACCTTGATGCATCCCAGTCAGTTTGATTTTTTCTATCATTCAAGCTATTTTAACCTATATCTTTAGCGAGAACCTTTTAAAGACTTATCAGGCACTCTCTCGCCACTTTGAGGAGAATCCATCTCATTGCCAACGGTTCCCTAATTTTTCTGCGATTAGAAAACCTACACTTGCCCGTGGTAGCGCCATGCCGCTGGCTGGCGATCTACACAGTGCTCAGTATTTCCACGGGAGGTAAGAGTGGTCATGGCCCTACATCTTGAATGAATGAAAACCTTCAACAGGGATGGTCTCGGAGAGATTACCGAACGGCACCCTGATCTAAACCTCTCCCATTCGCTGAGGGACCATTCTCAGCTCAATATCACAGATAAGTGTGGCGTTGACGTCGCTCTGGACCTTCTTCGTGCACATCCTGCACGTTCTATCACATACATCGTGCTTGGACCGATGACGAATCTAGCCCGCATGATGCGAAAGGATGGTGACCTTGTGCGGGACAAGATCGGCCGTATCATTTGCATGGGCGGCAATCTCGACGTGCCAGGGAATACAAGCGCCGTTGCAGAGTGTGCGTAATTTTTGTCAGGACCGGCTCTCTATTGACTGAACTTAAATGACAGTCAACTTCTTTGCCGACCCCTACGCAGTTAAGGACCTCATCGTACCTTCAAATCCCAGTGCAGGACTGCCTCTTGATCGATTCCTCCTCGTTCCGTTGGACATTACGACACCCCACGAATTACCTTTTCCCACCTACCAGCAGAAAGTTGACACCTCTTTCGATACCTCCGCTAATCCTTCAATTCCTGCGGGTAAGCAACCTCTCATTCACTTCACAAGTTCGTTCCTTGAACGAACTCGTGAAATGATGATCAAATTTGGCAAGGATGCCATGGAGCTTCATGACATCGTGGCTGTTTGGTGCGCTATTGAAAACCCTCCTGATACGGATTTAGCGGTCGGTTGGAACGCTAGAAAAAGAATCTTTGACGTGGAGCGGTAAATGATTTTTGCGTTTAGTCACCGTATAAGTACACTCACTCAATGTATCTTATGCTTATGTTTCTTATCAGCACCGGAGAAATCACGCGTGGGATGCTGGTTGTCGATCGGAGGGAAGATGAATCGGCCTATTCTCCTGGTGCCAATCGAGCTCAGATTCAGGCTGCCATTGAGAATCAGAAATTACAACATGGCGCCTGGGAGTCGACTGCGCTTCCGGCGCAAGTAGAAACACAATTTGAACAATATTCTTCGTCGCAACACGGAGTATTGTGTGTAACCGAGACCCCGGGTGCCGAATCTTTGCTCCAGTTAATCCTGAAGCGAGTTTGGGGTATCGAGAATTGAATAGATTATGGAATTTATCCTCACTCATGAGCCTGCTGATAAGACGACTGTTGAATATAAAGTCATCAGCACGAGGTAAGATTATATACGAGAATAGCCTCAACTTCCCGAACTAACCTATCTGCCCGATAATTGATTTGTTCGATCAAATTCATATAGTTGTAATCAATAGCATTTTGAATGTGGGAACAAGCGTCGCCATTTCTTGCGCAATCCATGCCGATTGTCACTCAACCTCAGAGTTCCGGTGAATCTAATTCCCATCAAGAGCCCCTTGACCCGCAACCACCACCATTCCCTCACTTTACATGTGGTCGAATCTCCGGAATGACCAGGGGCCGTAAGAAAGATCTCACTATCCCTCCCACCCGCGCTCTTGTCCAACAAAGAGACTATCGTGCAAGGCGGGCACAGTATGTCACAGACCTTGAAGAGCGCCTAAAGAAGGTCGAAGAGGAGAACGTGCAGCTCCGCAGTGACCTCGCTGCCGCCCGCTCGGGTCAACCTGCGCCACCCGTTGCACTAGATTCCCAGACTGTATGTCTCTTAACTATTCCGGCTTTTAGCTACAGGACTCAAAAAATATAGGCACGCGCATCTTCTGAGTTGTTGCACAATCTTTCCGTTGCTTCAGCATCATTGGCTCGATTTCACCAGTTGGCGTTCCCCGAGTCACACCCAAATGATAGTCCACCCACACGATCGTCAAATCACCCCTTTTCTCGTCGCCCCCCACCCCCTCCCACAACAAATAGGCTGCGCCCAGCTTCGTTTCCATCACCAGCACCCTCACCACCATACACATATCCTCACCCAACTGGGTCTATCAGCCAGACTCATAGTTACAACCCTCCACGAAGGAAGCGGCTTTACAGAGAGGATTCCCCAGAATCTCTCAGTCATTCGGAGGAGATATACTACTCTCGACGGGAGAGCAGAGGCTCAAGTCCTGAATCTGACTGCTGTGGTGGAATACTGGATTGCCGCGATCTTATACAGCGCGTTGAAGACCATCCAGAGAGTTCAAGAAGAACCCGACCTCGCACAGACTCCCCTGACTATCCACCCGCCCCCGTGTCGCGCCATGATACTCAGCCTCGCTGTTAGTAGTAGTACGTTTTTCTATCCACCCTGCCTGATTTCGTAGTATCCAACACATACATTCATGATTTATGGTTTTTCTCTCATCTGTAATTTGTAATTTGTTGTTTTTCGTGAATTTTGTAGTATGATGATGGTAATATCCCAGAGGCAGTTGTAGATACTCCTTGAACTTGGACAGGATCAAGTAGGATACCAGTATCTGACGATGATAGTATAAACTGTTTTTCTATACAAAGCAGCCTCCATTTTCCAGCGATCTGGACTTCTGCCTACAGTCGCGGACAAACAAAGTCGACAAAAAGGGTTTCTCAAGAACAAATAATTTTTTGCCATTCTGACTTCAGATTTGAACTCAGGATGGCAAAATACGTCGAAAAACACACCTCCGAAGTTTTTCCCACGAGCCGTTCTGGCAGCCAAAATTTTGCCCAAAATTTCGCGATATTTTGGCCTTGAAAACCTTTGAAAACCCATGATAGACGACTTTTCGTCACCCAAGTGGCACCCTTGGAACCCCAAGGGTGGTACTTTGCACTAGGATAAGTTTATAGTTACCCCCCATGCATAATTTACTTGAATTTGCTACTCATTTTTGCTTGCGACGAAGGGCAATAGGGTCTCTTAAAGCTGGTCATTTGGGCTTCATTTGAAGTTCATTTGGACCTCGGTGGATGCCGAAAGCCCATCCAAATGAACATTCAACCGAAATGAGAGCCAAATGAACGCTCGGCCCGTCGGAGTTTGAATAGCACCTGATATCTACTCCTCTACGGTGCTCCCTGCCCACTGGTTACCGTCTCTTTTACAAATTTTATAGACTAACTGCATATCGGATTTATGATGCTACCAGATTATATGTCAAAAAGTGCTAAAAATCCTGGTAATTTGACAAAGCAAGTAACAATCGTCGCTTTACGTTTAGACTTTGACTCACTCGCCGTCTGATCTGCTTTGTCATGCCGGGCCAAATGAGCTGCCCAAATGAATGAGATCCTTGATGTTTGTTGCGAGTAATAGTGTAATCACACCACTTATAAAATACTCACTAAATGGACACGCAGATGGGTGGTGTCAAAACGGCACAATATGCAAAAGAACACACGAAATTACTAGATGAGTGGAAGTCTATCTAAAGTGAGTAAATTCCCTTCGAGTCCGGTCACACACCATAGCTTCGATCAAGCTCGAGGCAAACTGATAAGATTAGGCCCAATTTTGGTAGGTAAACACAGCAACAATGTATTGTTACTATTGTATACAGTTTAAGTATAGTACTCCCAAAAAGGCCAGCCAAAATAGAGGAAGAAATTTTGATTCGAGGAAGATTTCAACGCCACACTCACGAGTCGGGGTAACGATGAGACCGAAAGACAAGGTACTGCATAAGAGGTAGCATGACGACCTAAGGCACCACAGCATAGATATAGTAACATTTCCGTAGGGAACATAAACACTGGACTGTTTCCCGCCTCCGAAGGTAGCTTCCTAAACGAAGGTGGGTACAAAGTTGGACATCAACTTGATATATCCGTCCAACCTTATGGTTCCCAGCTTGATCAAAGTTCGATAACAAGTTGCGATCGAAGTTGGCCAAGGTCCACCAAATACAATTCCACGTGACTATGGATACAGTGAGCAAGGCTTTATAGCGGGGTAACAGGTATAGAGTACAGGAAATAACTTCAATGAGAGGAGAGAAACAGCAAGATGTCGGGAAGCCTTCCAGGAATCATTACGCTTTAATCTCATAGGGATGCCGCACCAGTTCGTCATAGAGCTCAGCAGGAAGGTCTCGAACTAGCGTCACAGCAATTCCAATGACGGGAAGCGCTTCCAAGTCTGGAAATGTGCGAAGCAGACGCATAGGACTACTCGGGGGTTTTAGAAGTATTTGAATATAAGAGCCAGACCCACACGAACCTGGAGGATTTCATGACGTCGTCTCTCATGAGCAAGAGTTGCGCGATAACACACAACACATTCAAATGAACTCCGAAGGCAAGAAGGAAGTCCCATAAGTGAAGTACCTGATTAAGGGGTGGCGTACAAGCGCATAACGTGAGCACAGCTACATAAATCAGGTTGAATAAGAGCGATGCAATGCGAAATCAAGTTGAGGACATACAAGGAAAAGCGTAGATTTCCGCAGAAAGATTCTTCGACCGTAGGTGAGCGAATAGTTCAGGATCAACAATCTTTAGGCAACGATCAAGCAGCTACGAACATGGAATTAATTACAAGCCACAAGTGTGAAGATGAGAGTACATACTTTAAGGCCTCTATGAACACCTTCTAAAGTGGGTTGAACATAAAGTGGGCAGGACTCTTCGATGAACTTTGAGAAGCAATAGAAAGCCTCGAGTTCTGATGGCATGGTGTACAGGAAAGGAGCTGCTAAAACGTTCATCCCTTGAACGTATGTAAATCCAAGTTGTTGCGTTTCCTGTTTATCTACAAGGGGGGGAGGGGAGATTGATGACCTTCAAGGAATAATTATAATGAAAGTACCGTGGTTTCGCCATACAAATGCATCTAATAAGCGCACAAGCATATCCTCTCGGACACGCTCTTTAAACCCCCTGTCAGTCGCTAGTGTTCTGTTTAATTAGGCTATTAACGCAATTATACGCAGGGTGCAACATGGACCGACCGAAACGTATCATTCCTAATCTTCTCCCGAACCTCACATGGTCCACGCGCAACATATTCAAGAAAGGTGTCTACCGGAAGTTCCGACACACGAAGAAGAATCTTCCATATTCGGGGCCGCAGTGTTGGATCCTATGTGGTCTTTATTTTTCATGTGCGGAGAATATGAATGGATTATCGCACCACAGACGATGGAATACCCTCGACGAGAATCATCCTCCGCAGTTTCTTTGTTCCATCATCAACTTCTCCTGATGACCGGGATTTTGACGCAACCTTGGTTTGGTTGAGGATCTTATTGAACGAATGTGCTGTAGTTGCAGACATGTATGCAGCTGGTCTCGGTTGTGACTGGAGCTAAAGAATGTGTTTGGTTATGATTGCCTCAAGTTGCGTCAACGATCAGCGTGTGCGTGGACCTCCTCCAAGCAAGTACCAATCGCCCGGCTAATGGACGTCCCCTTTCTTGCCTCGGGCGCCATAAATAGAGCTCACTACTCTATCGTCCAAAATGTGGAATACGCCACTTCTTCCCAATCGGCTAACCAGCACATATTGGCAGAGATCGGGCTCATACGTCGTCAACTTAGAGACCCAGCTCTGACACTTGTCCGTCTCTCACTCCACTATCTCGTTTCACTGCTAACTTATAGCCCAGGCTGAATGCAGGAGCTGTCTGATCGTTCTACTATACTGCTATATGAACGCGACCGATAACTTCCTTGCTCCTGACGCGTTTGACTTTGCATTATCTCATGCCGTCACATTGGCTGAGGCAGGGCATAACATGGATCAAAAACGAATAGGTAAATTTATAAAGCCCTCTGGTGTCTAAGAATACTAAATGGTGCGCAGGTTATCTATTCTGTGCTGAGGTTATGTCTTCTGATCACGAGCTCCGCTTGATGCTCGTCAATACACTGCGAAAGGTAAATAAGACTGCACTTTGGTCGCGGACGCTATAAACATAAACGAATATTATTAGGATCTTGAAAGCAGCAGCATTCCAATAATTTGCCTAGCTATGGACAATGTGATAACTTCTTCGAATGAAGATCTGGTCCCGGCAGTCCAATCTCGCATTCACGACCTCTTGGCACACAACTCGTCAGTATGTAGTCTGCTGGTCCAAAATTCCGGATGTTTTTAACCACGTGTCGGATCTCTAATACCGCACCCAGACCACACGTTCGGCGACGCGCATTGTTAGCATTGCGTTCAATGGCCCCCCATCACCCTGGACTTCTTGAGCGAATTGGCCGTAATATAGCGAAAACATTACAGGACCGAGACGAATCGGTCATGAGCGCTGCACTAGTGTTATATGCTTATCTTGCTAAAGTGAGTATCTGTGACGCGACAACAGCTTTCCACTCAGCAGTTTTCTCAGATGAAGCTGCCTGCCCCAAATGCACAGTTTGCTGTGAGCAAGATTTTGAAGGCGACAGAATTTGACATGTCGCGCTATAAATCTTGGCTACTCGTCAGAATTCTCACTACCATCTTCACTGTTGGGTGAGTATCCCTTCGTACCACTATTAGGCGTGAAATTGAAGAATATTTGTAAGTTTACTAGATGATAACATACCGACCCTCTTACAGGTGATCCGCACAACATCGAAGTCCGATAAGCGTGGTCTGTTTCGCTCTTCCTACTTGTCTCTGGAAAGGAAGTTGACGAATCCTGGTAGTAATCGTCCGCGGAGCTTTTGCTGTACTATCAAATGTCTCGCCCAAAACTTTGCTCTCATCAGTAAAGATATCTGGCTTTGAATCTCCAGTCGAAAACATTCGACGTTTTTTAATTTCTAGGGACCCCAATGATGTTTATCTTTTTCTATCGTGCCTGGAGTGTATCGACCCTGCTTTATGGGGGGGAAACTCTTTAGATACGCCCGCGATTCTAGAATCATGGGAAGTTGAAAGGATAATGCAACTTTTGGAATCCCCTGATCCTCTAATTCGGACAACTGTCAGTAGAAGCATCTCTTATATTTTTATATCACGCTAAGGGCTGTCACAGACTCTTCGAATCTTGAATCAGGTTGATCCAGCAATCGTCGCGGCTTATTATTCTCAAGCAGTCGACAATATACAGCCTGGTTTATCCATTAGTGATATGAATTCATACGCAGTTCGGTTGATCGAGATTGTGAGAACACAATGTGCAGAGGACGGCGAGCTTTACGCCCAGGAACTCAACCATTTAGTTTTACGGCTAGAAGAAGCCTCTTCTTCACCTCTGGTTTTGGAGACAGTGGTTGAGGTGGTTTTGAATTATTTCCGAAATGGTCCTTTCCTCCATTCAACATATATCCCTCACCGTTTTAATATGTTTTTTTCAGCTCCATTAAATTTCCGGATAGGTTTCCCGACGTCAACACTGGCTTTGGTGGTGGAATCCACCAGAATACCGCAAACTATTATGGTTATCATCGCGGCCTTGGCCGTGGAGCGATGCGGGAAATTATCCATTCCGCCTATTGACATACTGCAAGGAATTGCGTCCAAGCTAACGACATGCACCTGTGAGTCTGGTTCGGACATTAAATGTTTTTCACTCACAGGGTGTCAGCTTCTGTGAAAGATGCATGTTTACTCGCTATGTTGCGGGTTGCGGCAGAGTGCGATATCGTACCACCAACAATCGTAACATCTGTCACTGAACTTGGTCAAAACTCTAAGCGTCATATCCGACAGGTATGGGACAGTTTTTTCGAGCGTTTTATGAATGTTTACAGCCAGATACCAGCGTTGTGAACAGTTCGTGAACTTTGTCAATGATAAGGCTGCCCTGACCAATGTTATCAAAAGAGCACAATCATCATCTGTAGGTCCCTGCTCTTACCTTTAATGCTGTCCTAATTATTTGTAGCTTCCTGACTTTTTAGGAGCACTACTAGAGGAGTCACGCACTCCCACCTTACCTTCTACGTCTCCAGCACCTTCCAGTTTATTACTATCTGCCAGCAGTAAACTCAGATACGATGCTTACGATATCCCGATGCCCGTGCCAAAATTGCGAACACGAGATTCCTCTGCGCCGCCACAGTCCGTTAATGGAAGTTCAATTTCGGGCAGTCCTTTGAGTCGCGTAAGCTCTAGGCTATCTATGGCATCGGAATCGTTATCAAAAACACTCACTCCGGGAGAGCTAACTTTGGCGGCCAGTCGACAGGAGCTGGAGATTCTGACAGAGGTACGAACCTTCAGTTACGAGATGCCGAATTGCGACAACTGAATCCTTCACAGACACACCCGGATCCTGTGATATTGAAGCAACCATCCGTGGAAGACTTGGTGAGCCTGGTCGTGTGCCATTATTAAATCCAAGAGGGTCACTAAGTATTCATCAAAGTCATCTCGGGTGGACCTTATTGCGCTGGATTCGCCCTTCGTCTCTGATCCACCCGACGCCACTCCAGATGTAGACTTTAAAGATCTTTGGGAGGCGATCGGGGACGGAGATGCGCGGGGATGGTACGACGCATCTGTCGAGAAGGTAATTGAGCGCCTTCAAGGGTTCGGTTACGGTCGGATACAGGTGATATCAGCGGATTTGCCGCCATTTCTCGGTGAGAAGTCGGCTGACAGGTGGTTATGTAGTTGGACTAATTTTGACTGCAGGTGACTTGAAAGTAATTGTGTTTTCGACACATGGGAAAGCAGTTCTCCGTCTTAAGGAATCTGATGAGGATGGATGTCTGTGGAGGTTGCGCTGCAGCGATAGAATGCTGCGTGCGGAGGTGAAAGGGTTAATGATGACGGAGTCGGTGCCAAGTGGATAAGATGCTGGGCGTGGGAATTACGGAATGGTAGATAATGGGCATGCAACCGGAGCAAGTTTGTCGGAAATTTTCACAACTCTTGTGTTGTCGAACCGCGCCACCGCAATATCTTCCACAATCTATGGTTGTTACTTCCACCTGGTATGTGCTTCGTGCTGTTATGTTTCCTTTCTCTGCTCACTGCCCACTATATAGGCTGAGAAACAAGATCACCGCTCTCTTCGAACCCCTTGCCTGCTTCCTGGTCGACACGGACCGCCCTCCTTAGGACTGCCCAGCGCTCACTTTCCCTGACGCGCAACACTCTCTGCCTTCTCTCCCTTGATCGATGGCATAATTGCCCTATCTATCCTTGAAAGGTTGCATATCGCCCCCTTGACTTAGACCCATAGACCTAGAATTTCACTCTTAATTTCGGAACCACTCGCGACCATTCTCCACAATGATGAATGTACTCAAGCACCCCTCCTTCTTCCGCCCCGCTAGCCGTCCCTCCTCCCCTCCCCTGACGCCCCCTATCTCTCCTCCCAATTCTCGTCCATCCTCCAGCAGTGGTCTTGACCGACCTCCTCGTAGCCTCAACAAGCTCTCCTTGAGTAATTTTCGACGCCCTTCTACAGCCTCAAGCGTCATTCTGAACACTACCCCCACCACACTGGTCCAGGACGGTTCCTACCTGGAAATGCTAAGTCTCAAGCTCAGCCAAGCAGTGTCCAGTGCCCTTGCCCAGCCTACGGGCCCAGCCGCTGCCAATGAACAGGTTGCCGGAAAGCAACCGATTCCAAAAGGCCGTGGACATGCCCTTGGTGACCTAATTGCATCGTACGTTGTCTATGCTATATCGATCACCTTCTTTAACGGGATGGTTCTTTTTTTAGGGAACTCAAGGCCTCGCAGGACTCGCCCCACCTCCACAGAGCAATCCTACGCACGTTGCAACGACCACTGTCTGTGCTGCTTACCAACCTGTCGGCTCATCTTCTCCCTCTTATCTCTTCGCCCGCCTTTCAACATGCACCTGCCCCTACGGTGCAATCTCCGAACCCGAACCCGACCCAGGTCCATGCCATCGCCATCGCGATCTTTGTTGGAGAGCTACTCGAGACATTCGATGCCCTTGATTTAGGCGTGGATGTTGATGCACGTGGTGATGGATTGAAACCTATTCGCGAGGGGCTCGTTTCGCTCGTCAACAAGATTGTTGGCCCTTTGGTGGTCGCAATCCGCAAAGAGCTCGTTCCTGTGCTTGACGCCCTTGAAACTTCCAACCCGGGCACCGGTACCAAGGCTACTCCCGGCATCAAACCCACTAGTGTTCTTCATCCGTCCATCATAACGTTACAGACAATTATGCCTATTTATGCGAAGGCTGTCGCACGCTACACCACTACAACCGCGTCACAAGGGATACTTGCGACATTCCTCATTTCGATTGTGTGGAGGGGTCTAGTTGCTCTATCGCATCGGCCATACAACCCCGCTCCGTCTACTCCTACCTCCCCGGGATTGATCCCTGTGGTATTGAAGAGGAGCCGAGGCTCCACAACCCCTCCTCTTACCCCACCTGGAGCGAGGTTCAAACTCCCGCCATCGCGCCCCCCCTCCCCACCTGTTGCAGTACTCCCCGCAACTGCGGCTGCGGACGCACGTGCTTTGTTCGATCTCTTCAGCCTATTCCCCCTCCCGACTGGAGACAACAAAGCTACCCGTCTTGCTCGAGAGGTTGTTGATGACGCACTTCAAGGTCTACAGGGCCTGCCTGCACTCATGGAAGCGGTTTACTCACTTCCATCCAAGATTGGATCAACACAAAGCGTGACTGAGGCGGCTCGGGAGCTCGCAATCCTTACAACAGAGGTGCCTTTGCTTATTGCACTGCCTGTCGTACTACAGGTGCCCCTCAATGGGGTGTATCCCCGCATTTCAGTGGGCAACATGATCGGGCTTCCGGAGGATCACTACAGGAAGGAATGCCTGCCCGGCTTCGGGCGGGCGGAGGAGTGTTCTACTACGGTTGCGCTGCGGGCACTCGATGGTTTAGTGACCAACCCAGATGCTCACCCCGTTGTATCGAGGTGGCTAGAGATGGAGATCATGGAGGCCCTAGAGGAGGTACAGGGCCGATGACTACATGGACCTGATTCATCCGCCACGTTTCATGTCGCTATTCTGGCACAAGCTACTTTCTCGTTGTATGTTGTTCACAAATTGTTATCGCTTCATTTTGGTTTAGATACTTATGCGCATTCCTATGTTCCTGTTACATTCCCCATTGCTGTACATACTGGTCATGAACCAACAACCAACTAGTTTCAAGTAAATTTAAACACTTTCCAGGAGCCCAGTCTGTTTGAGAAATAAACTGTCACCGCATGTAACCCAGTCAGCTCTCCTAATAACAAGTGAATGATATGTTTACTGTGATATGTTCAATGTAGGCGCTAGATGAGAGATCATGATAAAGGCGTTGACGAACGTTTGCTATTCTACAGGTACTTAATGTCCAACATGTTTCGAGTGCTACGGGGATGGATCATGGGCACGAAGTGATTCTCCCCGTTCATGATCAGCTGAATTAATTTCAGCAGCAATGGATATCGTACGCAATATACGTACTTGCTCTTTTTTAGCTACAGGGGGACCGACAATAACTAGCCATGTTAATTCATCTATCGATATCGCTCACAATATCACTGCATCTTTATTTAATCTCTTAAATCGCAGCAATCCAGAGCCTGCCATATCTGCAGCTCTCAGGCACTGGTTCGAAGGTCGCTTAATGAGGGTATAGGGGCTGTCCGTGTCCTCGCAGATCGACATGAAGAAACCCGAAGCCCGATAAAATTACACTGCGCAAATAGTGCACTGGCGCTACCAAGATATATCTATCCTGAAGATGAACAATCATATCCCAAATATTAGAGAGCACCGGAACACAAACCTTTTCCACGTTTATCAAGTCTGACTTGCTCCATCAACCTCAGCGCATGCTTGTCTAGCATATCGACATAGGGCTTCAATGAGGTCTTTTCCCAGTCTGCAATCACATATTAACACATCGATGAATCAAGTGTGGGGTAGATCCAAGATAAAGTTATAAGTGGCAGATACGTGCCTGAGTGGTGTTGTGGTTCACCAGTCTCCGAGCTAGGTTCTGTCTTGCCTCCAAGAGCGTCTAGCTCCCGCAACAGCTGGCTCACGGTGGGCACTGACTCGGGATCAAACTCCTCTATACGGTCTGGGTCGACAGGGACGCATACGCGGCCGGTTTTGGGGTGCACACAGAACGGAGCCTTGAGTAGATGGTTCCTGTGCTTGGATACCTCTGCGTCTATCCGCGGGTAGGTATAGTGGAGGATAATATCTTCCATCGCGGCTGTAAGTGTTGCCTGGGGATAAAGGTAAACGAAGCCGCAACAGATACAGATTGGAGGTCGGGAGAATGGCGTACTCTTTGTGCAGATCCGCGTTCATACTTCGAGACCTCCTTCTTGAAATTTACCCACTTGTCTTCCGATGAACGGGAGGGGTCGTTTTGCCACTGCTGGCGGAGCTTTGAGACAACGGCGGGGTCAGGTATTTGTTCGAGCAACGCCTCATACCCTTCAGTAGAAGCAAAGAGATTTTGGTCACTAAGAACGAGATCGGGGAAGATAATACGGAGCCGATCGACCGCCGCCCTGCAGAAGCAGCACAGTTATCCACGAACGTCAAACCATGCAGAGCACACCTACTGCAATGCCGGGGGTAGGGATCTTGCATTCAAGCGAACATTCAGTTTCTTACTTGCCTCATTACCACCTTTCACGACAGTCATCCAACCCACAAGCGCCCTCCGCTGATCGTCAGTGAGCTCCATCGCCTCCTTGTCCGATATCCATAGATGAATCCCACGCCGTCCAGAGTACACCCATAGGAGATGCTCGTAGCCAAACTGCTCTCGAATTGCGGCGTGTAGGACCTGGACAGCGGCGGAGATGAACGCCCAACAGCGTCGGCAGATGTCTGCACCTGAGCAGCACGTCCGAACGGGATCATAATCTGTCATATCGATGTCGAACACGAGTTCGCGCTGCAGGGGCGTGAACTTTCCGGGGCGAACTGTCTTCTTGTCTTTTGGCTGGAGACGCAGCATAAGTATAGATTGAACAGGCTTTCACGACAACATACCCTTGCAGAATAGACTGGTCCGATCTCAAACCGTGTCGGATTTAGTTGACACACTTGTTTCTTGAGTTCTTCAGCCGTATTGAAAGAGTTGTATCGCAAGTAAACATCTCCTTGAAGGGTAAACGCAAATTCGCGATGGGTGAAAAGTTGTGTAGGAGCGTGTTCATGGTTCAACCAATTGAAGATGGATTTGAATGGATAGAGGCGACGATAAAAGGTTAGCATAACCTCTGAAGTCATATCTATTAGTGGGATAATTAAGAATAAAGTGCTTCAAGTAGTTAATACCAGGAGATGTATCGTTATCTGAAATCGCCATGTTGGTCGCGGAGGGAGATATAAGGCATCACATTACGTTTCCATGAAACACAGTTTATATAACATGCGTTGTCCGCAACTCAGCAGTAGCAAGGCATTGGTGCAGCTTGTCGCTTAAAAGCGTTTAAATCAAGAAACAAAAAATACACGATGATACAAATAGTAGCTACTAGTCCGACAGCATGAGAAAAAGAAATGAGATATGATCATCACGTTCAAGTCAATCATCCAATGAGTGGTGCACGCTCCTCATCAGAGAGAGCAATGCGCCCACCACGGGCTTTTACAAATAACCCATAGCAGCCTTTGACAACCCAAATCAGAGCGAGAAGGGCAAAGGAGAATGCACTCCAGTGGACGAAACCGGAGCCAGTCTGGTGGGCGAAGATGGCCCAGAGGGACCACGCGATAGCCATGGATGCAGGGAGGTCTCCCTCAGGAGATGAGAATGCATAGGTTGCTGCGGTTCCCTCAAGGAAGAATCTGCATAGTGGGTCAGATGCTGTGCATACAGTAACAATGCATGAGACCTACAGGCCGAGGAACACGAAGACTTTTGTCCAAGCACCCGCACCACGGTGAAGTGAGTTCACTCCGAAGGCCTCAAATGCGCTGAGCACAACGAGGACTGTGGTCCATCCATGGTAGAGGGAGAAGGGAAGATGGATGAAGAGCTCGTCAGCAATGTTCTGGGGAGCATGATGCTTCTTGACAATGTAATAGATGTGCTGTGGTGTGGTGTGTTGGGTCAGGGGATAGCAATTAATAGACAGGAACGTAAAATTACCGTAACCGTGGAGCTGACGAAGAGAGCTAGAATGAAAGCTAGACAAAGAAAATGCTTAGAATAGGGTTAATGAGAACAATACGTGTAGTATACGAACCGAGGATGAAGTGGTGGGTTGCCCAAAGGTTGATGTAGATGGCATTGAGGACAGCAAGGAGAGCGAAGCGCCAAGACACAGCATCAATGATAACACGTTTTCCGGAGGGGACGAATTGGTAAATGACAGTCCCGAGGAGGAGGATGTGGATCAAGGACCTGTTGTACGGTCAGATATGTTAAATAACGAGATATTGAAGTTGAAGACCAACCAGATGAGAAACGCCCATGGAGCGGGGGTGATGTAGGTCTCCTTTCCATGGAAGTAGATGCCTGCAGGCGAGGCAACGGTGTAGATATTTGAGCCAAGGAAGAGGAAGTAGGCGAGGGTGTTAACGATCTGCAAGAAACGAGTGAGAAGGAGTGTGTCGAGAAATCATGCAAGAAGGATTACCTTGAGAAGGAGTCCGTCAGTCCAAGAGTCGCCCATGGTGGAAGGAGAGATGAAACAAGGAGGCGTGGTGGGTCGAATAAATATCAGTTGCGTCAGAGCACGTGGCTGGGGTGGGATCTCATGCAAACGCCCAAGTTGAGCTGCGCCGAGTGCGGTGTCTCCACCAGCACTCCCCGCAATTTCCTCCTTGTCTGCGCCGTCTGCTCCACCAGATGGCATCATTGTATGTTATTACTCAGCTTCTCCTCCATCTCCCCCATTCTGACATCATCCAGTATGTCATTCTCCCATCGTCGACAACGACTCTCTCCTCGCCCTCGTCAGGGCCACCAATGCCGAGGACCATGCCCATGGTATCCAAAGCTGGAAATGCGCTACCTGCCTCAGTAAACCAGCTCCCGTCATAGACCTGACTTTCAGTGACAGTGAGGGCGATGATCACGCCAAGTACGACCACAAAGTCGAATCCGAAAACTCAGCCGTTGCCTCCGCGCGCGATTTCGCACCCGCTTGGGTCCATACGCGTCATGTCAATCCCGATCAATGGGATCGCCTTGCTATGAAAAGGTCCTCCCGCTCGTCCAAGAAAATCAGAAAACAATACCCAAAGAAAACCACACCCAGAGATACCTTTGTTTTTTTCGCTTCAGATTGGCTCAAAGAGCGATCGTGAAAAAAATTATCATATCGCAATTCCTAAATCAATACTGTACGATGCTGCTCAGTCAAAGTTCATCTTCACTCCTACCCCAGACATCCTCGCTTTCTTCCGAGTTCTCCCTGCCACCAGTGTTGTACAGTTTGCTCGTGATAGGATTCACAACATTTCGGATTTCTGACGAGGAAAAACATCTTAGCGTGGCGCGGAAATCTGACAGGACGAATACCTCACCTGTGAACTTCTCTTCCAAGTCCTCCAACGACGCCGTTTGACCATTCTCCTCGACCCATCCCGTTGCGTCTTTCACCACGTCGGCAATAATTTCCTTTTCGTGCTCGTCGAGCTTGCCTCCCAAACCCTTCTTATCCTCCAGTTGACCCTGAAGGCCATACACAAATGACGACAGGTTGTTGAGCATCTCGACTCGTTTTCGCTGTAACTCATCTTCTGCCGCAAATTTTTCACCCTCCGCCACCATCCGTGCAATCTCTTCCTTGCTCAGCCGCTCCTTGTCATTCGTTATCGTGATCGACTCAGATCTTCCTCTATCCCGCCAAGATTGTGCTCAGAAAACACGCGGACAAAATAAGACACGCAAGTGGCACTCACGTTCCCTTATCGGCGGCAGATATCTTCATAATGCCGTTGGCGTCGATGTCAAATGTCACTTCGATCTGAGGGACACCCTTCGGCGCAGGCGGAATGCCGGACAGTTCGAACTTGCCCAGCAGGTTGTTGTGTTTCGTCATCCCACGCTCTCCTTCGAACACTTGGATTAGCACCGTGGGCTGGTTATCCGAAGACGTCGAGAATCTTGGAAGGGAACAATCAGAATCATGTCGACAATGCTAGATACCAGTGGAATACATTTGGCTTTTCTTGGTTGGGATGATGGTATTGCGTTTGATCAGAGAGGTGAAAACGCCGCCGGTGGTTTCGATTCCCAGAGTCAGGGGGTTGACGTCGATGAGGGTGACGGGGGCGCTGCCCTTGACGCCGGACAAGATACCAGCCTGGACGGCTGCTCCGTAAGCCACTGCCTCATCAGGATTAATTCCCTTTGATGGTTCTTTGCCAAAGTACTCTTTCAGGAGTTGTTGGACCTTGGGGATCCTCGTAGATCCTCCGACCAAAACAATCTATTGATTTCAAATTAGAAATTTCTGTATCGGGATAAGTGGCGACATACCTCATCGACTTCCTCTTTGCCAACACCTGCATCCTTGAGGACCTGTGCCACCGGCTTCATGGTCTTGCGAAACAGATCCATGTTAAGCTCCTCGAACTTGGCGCGCGTCAACGTCTCTGAAAAGTCGTTTCCGCCCTCGAAACTCTCAATCTCAATGCGTGTGCTCTGCTGCGCCGACAATGTGCGTTTCGCGTTCTCCACTGCCTTCTTCAGCTTGCCCATCGCGCGTTGATTCTTGCTCACGTCCGTGCCCGTCTTTGTCTTATACACCTTCACCAGGTAGTCGATGACACGGTTATCGAAATCCTCTCCGCCGAGGTGTGTATCGCCTGCCGTCGCTAGGACTTCGAAGACGCCGTCCTCGATCGAGAGGAGGGACACGTCAAAGGTACCGCCGCCGAGGTCGTATACGATTATCTTCGTCTCCGGGCCCTTTTGGTCTAGACCGTAGGCGAGGGCGGCCGCGGTCGGCTCATTCAGGACACGCAGAATTGTCAGGCCTGCGATCGTACCGGCATCTTTCGTTGCCTGACGCTGGGCGTCATTGAAATCTACAAAGAGCGCCTTTAGCTAGGACATTGGCGAGAAACGGAAACCTGAGGACGTACATGCAGGGACAGTGACCACGGCGTGGGTGACCTTGTGCCCGAGGTAGGCCTCTGCGGTTTCCTTCATCTTCGTCAAGACCATAGCGCTGACTTCCTCCGGAGACTGTTCCTCTTTTAGTTTTGAATCTTGACATAACAACCACTGCTCACGAAGTCTTTGTTTTCGCCCTTGTACTTGACTGTAATCGCGGGCTTTCCGTTCTTCTCCTGAACCTTGAACGGCCAATGCTTCATATCGCGCTGGACATGCTCGTCATCTATCTTCCGACCTATCAGGCGTTTCGCATCAAATATAGTGTTACGCGGATTCGAGTGAAACGCGTTTTTTGCGCTATCTCCCACTCTTTTCGGGGTGCAAAATTAAATCAGTGCGGGCTAATTAGCGCAAAGCACTACACATACAATCTTTCATCGGCGGAGAAGCTTACCCAGGAGGGGGTTATCCGGTGACCTTGGTCATTAGCGATAATCTCAACACGGCCGTCTTTTTGGACACTGAGTCGGCCACAGGTCAATAGGGACATCGAGAAACAGAGATGAGGACCTACCCAACACATGAATATCTAAGTGAGCACTCGAGTCAGCACACAAGTTCTCTTAGGATATTTATTTACTTACGTCGTTCCAAGATCTATGCGAATAAATTGTCAACACACGTTACACCTTATAGGGCGTACAATTCACCGATTCCAATGACAGTCCCATATTCTGGACGAGCTTGATTTTCTTTTTTAGCCTTTACGGCGACGGGGCAAAGGCAAATGATGGCGAGGAGTGCGAACAATATGAAAGAGGCGGAGGTGAGGAAACGCGCCGATTGCGCCCGCGTTGGGCGTCGGTAATTTGGTGGTATGCGTGTTGAATATCGAGACATCGGTTTGAGCAATACATTAGAGCCAAGCGCTCCGTTTTATAATCCAGAAATTGGATGCATAATTGTGTATTTGAAATTCGACACGTCGATACACCTCAATATGGCTGTGCTGCCAGCGCCATTCACTGAGTGAGGGACGTGTCACGGACGTGGCGTAAACTAATCAAACGTTGGTGGACTGTATCAGTGTATCCCCTTCTTTGGGTTTACTGAATCGATCGCTCACAATATCGATTGTGAGCTATACGAGCATTGTTCGTCATCATGTGGACCAATATTCACGCATTCGTCGCACACCTCCCACACCAAAGCTTTAAAGATCAATAAGGACATTTTTTTCATCCATTTAAAATATATCTTCGAGTATGTACCATTCAAAGGTAGGTTGTTGTTGTAAGTTTTTAGCTTGCCCCTGCAAAGCAGTGAGTGGCGGCCACCCGCGACTTGAACAAAAAGCAAAAACATTGATGTCATACCTGAAGCATCCCCAAGTGTATTGTCCCCTTCGGGGTGACATACGAAAAAATTGGAACGATACAGAGAAGATTAGCATGGCCCCTGCACAAGGATGACACGCTTTCCCGGAGTGGTAGATCTACGGATCTCAATATTTATTTTGCACCGAGTACTTTGTTGCATTTCCACGCGCGCATCATTCATCTGAAGCTATCTAAACCGTCAACGTTACAGTGCAGTCCACCCACCACCGACTATCCTCTTTCATGGCTTCTCGAAGACAAGTCCTTGGCCCTAGATCATCCTTGTTGTCTCATGTCTTTCCTCCTTTCTACGCCTGCTACCTACTCAAATCTATTCAGACTCCAACATCCAAGGCGTGCGTCATTCCTTGATGTTATTGTTCCTCTAAGCTTACACTTTACAGAACATACATTGGGAGTACCCCAAGTCCACCAAGAAGAATACGGTGCGTTGCTTGAAGACTCGGATGTGCAAAAGGTGTTGCGGATTCATGTATAGAAGAACAGACAGCATAATGGGGAACTCAAACAAGGTGCATGGAAAACACGTCTACGAAGGCCCTGGGTCATGCAAATGATTGTTCACGGTTTTCCATCAAGGTTGGTAAGTAGTATTTTGTGTTGAATGGATCAAGCAATGATGCTCTTTCACAGGCGGCGCTTCAGTTCGAATGGGCGTGGCAACATCCAGACAAATCCCGCCATCTTCGCGATTCGAATGGAGAGTCTCTATTCACGCATCGGAGACCAAAACATCTAGCAAAAAATATCGAGTGCGTTGAAATCAGTTACCTTTGTGACACGCTCTGATAGGACTAGGATTGTGCACACTATGATCTGCAACCACCCCTACCATAACTGGCCTTTACATGTTAAACTTTTCACTGAAGAGGCCGTAATGGCGTGGCAAGATGTCATTCAGAAGACTGATCAATTCCCCATGCCACTCGGCTTTACTTTCACCGTCGAGCTTGAAGGCGTCGACGGTAAATCAGGCAAGGCAGGTTTTGGGCGTGGTGGGCCAATCAGTGTCAATGATGGTATGCAGTACTTGATACTATACAATACTTTTTTAATCCATCTCCACAGAAACTTTCACGTCTTCCTATCTCGCGAAAAATACCGCGTTATTAGCTAGTAATTGTCGTCTAGAGTGTTCAGTTTGTCGGGAAACCCTCTGGACATATTCGTCGGTAAATATTCCTTGAATTTGTGAACCACAGACATTCTCTGATTGCTTGACAGGACACGCTTTCTACCACGCTTTGTCCAGCACCTTCTTGCAATGCTGTCTCCCATTTATTATGTCTATCAAACGAATTTCTTAAAGCCGATACCTCAGCCACATGTGTCATTCCCCGAGGCGGAACATGTCCCAGTTGCAAGACTTACACCCTCTGGGGCGATCTTATTCGAGGTTGCTACCGCCGTAAAGCGGGTGGCGTGACTGCCGAAGACGATATCCCTGATGTTGGCCAAGAAGAATGGTACGAATCGGACAGTGAGCCAGGTGGTAACTCATCATCCTCACGCTCACCAAAGAAGAAGGCTACGACACGGATGAAGAAAACTTCTAAAACCTCTCAGACTCGGAAAATGTCTTTGCAGACTTCGGCATCTCCGAGCGAGGGAGAGTTCTTGGACCTAGACGTTAGTTCAACAGGTGACATGCCGGGTACCCATCGAAAGCGGGGCCACCCTCCAAAGATCCTCCAACCTACAAAGACAAGGAAGATCTCTAATACACTCACCAAACGGCAAAGACTTGCGATCACGCAAGACCTCCAGACATGTTGCGACTCCATATCAAGCGAAGGAGAATTATTTGATTCGGATACACCGAGCAATCCACTCTCTTCCAAGAAACCTTTAACCCCTCGTAAACGTGGAAGGCCCCCAAAGATGCCTATACCGGCTAGCTTGCAGCCGCTTACTGCTGAAACTGTGCTCCCTCGCAGACGTGGACGACCACCAAAAGTCTGTGTCCAACCGAAGACTGTCAAGGTTCCACGAGGGAGAACAAAGGCAGAAAAAAGAAGTTACGGAACTATCGCATCCGACACCAGCGGAGAGTTTTTCGATTTTGATGCTATGAGTGATGTTTCTTCCGAGCAGGAAGGTGAAGGGGTGTCAGTGATTCCTCTGTTACAGCATCGCAGGCCAACAAAGGGATCATCTCGACAACTTGTGACGACGAATGGACAAGGCGTTGATTCACCGACACCCCAGTATCCCAGAAAGCAAGTGTCTAATCTAGACGACCGCATTGTGTATGCAATGTCATCATTGTCCGTGTGTCCGAGGCCGCCTGTACCCCCTCGCTGTATTGAAGTGTCGGATTAGTCCTTACTCATTGTATTACCTGCCCTATGAGAATTACATTGATATAATATTTGGAAATACATCTACATTGTTGGGGAGTCTATGATATTGATGAGAGATGCTGCTGTAGTGCTTTTGCATGTATAGTCCTCCCAAGATCGCGAACGATCGCGGTGTCACACACGACCCCCACATCAACAACAGCAACTGTGCCCTGGTAGATTTTACCAGAGGATATCATAACGCGGACAACTTCGGTAACAATTTCTTTGAATTGGGGGATCGGGACGAGACCCAGTATGTCGCTTGATTCAGTGCTGGAAACAGAGTTTGGCTCGAAGACTGAATATGACCCATCCAGAATGGCGACTCGTCGATCACTCATTAACCGGAAATCGAGCGCATGCCTGCGAAGATGATTGTCAGAATCTCGTAATGAGTATAGGATTGGAGGTTTGTGGTGTGTATACCTTCGGTCCGCATCGAGTATCCGATACCAACCTGCAGCTTTGGCAAAAGTATCGACACTACGCCCTTCTTGCTCGCCCTTCTGCCTGATTTCTTCCAGCTCGGTGACGATAGGTAGTGTATCTCGCAACAAGGTTACAAGCCGATGCAGTGACGGCGCAAGACGCCCATGGCCATGGCGCAAGATGTTGCGTAAGAACGGCTCTGCATCGTCGTGGGGGTTGAAAAGGTCCTTCTCCTTTTCTACCTTGCCGTCTTCCCATGTTCGACAGCGGGAGAAGCGGAGGTCAAAGTTACCTCCCATCGGGGACAACTGGTCCTCACATGAAATAGACACAGTGTAGTCCTGTATACCAAAGCATATATAAGTAGATGAGAAAATGTTTGTTTAATGATCGTACCAAGGCGTATGCAAACTCAACGGTCTGAAGATCGAAAGAAAGTAAGCGGACGTCTTCCCAGTCACTCTCCTTTGCCATTTGAGCCACTGGAGAGGCATATTAGGACACGATGTTAACAGAGAAGGGAAAATTTGCCTTCTCGAGCGATCACCACCATCTTGGAAACTCTTGCCCATTCCTCGAGGAATTCATCCACACATGTGTTGACGTTTTCTGAAAGAAATGAGACAACCGCTTGAGTTGTGTCATAGATAATGCGTTTTGATGGGCGAATGACAGCAGCGGTGCCAGCAGTTTTCCCCATTGGTTGCTGCACATATTTTAGTTTGACAGACGTAACCACCTACGTCAAAGATGTTAGCCGTGCGCCGAGGATAGTTTCAGAGATGGAATAACCTGCGCATTCTTTTCCGACCACCAATTAAGAGGAATAACGCGGATATTTGGCATAGCTGCCTCAGCAGCAGGAGCCCCCGAAAGGATATGCTCTGATTGGACACAAAGTGCAGGCACAGAGCGCGCAAGTGAGGATTGTATGTGAGCCAGCTCCATTGTCACAGGAGCGTCACTAGTGGGATTGACATGGGTGAAAGGAATGCCACGAATTTTGAACTGTCTTTCGACATTCATATATGCTACTCGCGCACTATCTCGGATGTCAAAGCCCATTTCCAAGCGAAGGGGGATGAAGCCACCTACCAACAATAGCTATATAGTTCCCGTAGAACTCGAGTCTCTAGATTGAACCTTTTGGTAGGTGGGTCTAAGAATTGATAACAGACAGTACGATAAGATTTGAGCCTACCCAGAATTAGGCCCGCGTGTACCTGACTGCCTTGTCTGAGCATCTTCGTAATCTCGTTTTCGTTTTCCAATTCGCATATCGGATTGACTGGAATGGCTGCTAATGACAACGTCCTCCCCGTGTATCCTCTCAAAGTCTAGCCATGCGATGTCCTCCATAACCATATTGGAGAACATAGATTCTGTGAGAACCCTAGTAGTGATGAGGGCATATCGGAACCGCTCGTCAGTAATGACAAGGACGAGATAATGGTTCGGAAAGTTGGATAGCTGAATAAACAGCGTACCACGTGTCGATGGACCCAGCTTCTTGATTTCTGTGCCGGGACGTTAAGTCAAGGTAGAATGCTGTGTAAGAAGACATCAAACACCTTCTTTGTTGAAATTACGCCGCCGGAAACTCTGTAGGCCAAGGTAGTTTGCTTTTTGTTCAGCTAAATCTGTAATAGTCTTTATTTTTTTTAAAAAAAATCGTCAGTAGGTAAAATTAATATGAAATGTGGCTGTCTTACATGAAGTCTAAGACGTGCCAGAGCTTCGAGTAGAATATTAGGGTTTTCGTTTAGTGAATCAGAAATGGCCGTAAAGCGCGGCCCTCGTCCAGCTGCTGCAAGGTCGCCTGTATCTCGGAGATTCATGCGGCCGGTTCGTGAGTCAATAGTCACGATCACAATCTCGTCAGCACATAGATGAACGCGAAGCGCTTGAGCGCCCTCTATAAGATAGGGTGAATACTTAGTCATCAGATCAGGTGAAAAGTGCTTACCATCTTTAATCAGAGAGACAACACCCATCGGCGAGAAAACAGTCCTAGTTGGGCCGTGTTGAAGCTGATATTGAAACATCTTCAGAACAGCATGAGTATGTCTTTCGATAACCCTTCGCAGCAATTGCTCAAAGTCTAGGTCATTGGCGTCCTGACCACATTGTGAGCTTTCCCCTCATCCTAGGAGCGATATGTGACTAACCACGTGTAAGAGATCATCGGATATCGTGTTGCCTGAAGACACACTGACACCGAGAGCACCTTTAGCGGGCTCCCATAGCACTTGAAATCGTAAACCTTCCACCTCATCTGACGGGACACCACTACCAAGTTTCGATTTACGCTGTAATTTAGCAAAAGCTCTCGCCTTCGGTGATCGCGCAGGTCCAGCCCCTGCTTGGATGGGACCATTCGCTTCAACTATAGATATGGTTATTGTGCCACCGAGTGTCGGTAGTTTGAAGCGTTGGCGACCCGGTTGAGGTGGCGCTTGGCGTCTATAATAATGCTGATCTAAGGAGATGTTTGATGGACGAATACACCAAGCTTGGTAGCTTACATCCAGTACGAGGCTTTCATAACTTTACGGTTCGGGCTCATTTGGACCGTCAAATAGTCTGCCCAGCCAAGCGAACGCATGCGCTCTGCCTGTGAGCCATGATCCACTCAGTTAATATGCTAAATTCTGATGGATGACAACTTACTTGATACCACAGTATCTCAAGCTGATACGAGAGAGACATCATTTCTGATAGGTTGTTAAAACGTGCACTGAATAGTAAACGATGACGCACGAAGGAAATTGAAAATGCGGACAAGAGGAGTGTCAACAACGCCTTCGGGAAGCTGCGGTCTTGGGGGGATATCGCCTTGAACCTGGATTTCATTTGGAAGAGGAAGGTAGAAGGCGAGCCGTCCATCTGCCTCATCTGTTATGTGTCGCTTCATGATATGCGTTGGCGTTCTGGGAAATTCTGCTGGCCTTGCTTAATGACACTGATCTCTTGATACCTGAAATATCTTACCCTGTAGGCCGGTGAGATCTCCCCCGATATTGATGAGGAATTCCACGTGAACAAAGAACCACCCGTCATGCATTTGGGCGCCGCGCAAGCAGAGTGACACCTCAAAAAGTTTTGGGGCAGTAAAATAAACACGTCCATCAGCTAGCAATGCTTTCAGCATTGGGAAAGGATACTAGGGGATGAGCCTAACCTATCCGGTATTGTGACATTTCCACTGGAACAAGCTCAAATACTCGTAGCCTGTACCGCATGGCATCTTCCATGTCTACCAGTGTGCGCGATATCTGCACATCTGTTAATGGGGTCGTGGGTACAATTGATTGCTGAATATCACAGTCAAAAAAAAAAAAAACTACCGGAAGATGAGAGATTTCGTATTTCAAACACGAACCTTGATGCTGGTGGGAAGCCTTAGGTATGAACCAGTGGTCAACACATCCAATGATGTTAAGAGGTCATGATTTCTCAACCTGATAAATCGATGTCAGATTGCGTATTTCCAGGACATTTTGATGATGAGACCTTGCAGGATCTAGGCTTTCTCTCGCGTACTTCAGACCATCCATTGCTCCCTCAAACTGATGGTTTTGTGTCATGAGGAAAGCAGTAATATTCTAAGCCAAAGTTACTCTTGAGGAAATCGTGTAATATATGAGAAGTAGGTGATGGACCTACCATGCATTTTTGAACAGTTTCTGCATCTCGCGACCATTTTGCCACGGCGTATAGCTTTACAACTTGTTTTTTTGTCTTGACGACCCAGTCTGCTAGAGTGCGTTTACGTGCGCTATCAGACATATTCGGCATACTAGTAGTTATCTGAGCTTCCGCCTTGAACTATTTTGGTGGTGGACCTACGTTTCTGCTAATTCAGCCAATTCCGCATAAATGGATTGGGTAATTCGGGAGAGCAGGTCTCCAAGTGGTATTTGGCCATCCATTACTACAGGTAGCTCGCGTTCCAGGACATCCATCGGAAGGTCGTGGAGTTCATTACTGAGAGGGGTGGTTATAGGCAAGGAGCCATTTGAGTGCAGGATGGTATCGGAAGAGAGCCCAACCACCTCGCCATCCCGATGCATATGGTTGTCGTGATACAGTTTTTGATTTTACAATACCGTCCTGATAGCCAACATACACAATGAGCGGTCTGACAGTGGGAATATGAGGTGATGTAGTGGACCGGAAAGGATTCAAACACGGCATGCCGCGCGCAGTATCACTATACACTCATTGTCTTCCTACACAGCCACCTCGTGGACTGTGCCTTCTACACGTATTTTTGACCTCGTCACGGGCACCCAGCAGGCGTCCTATTCTCAGCCACAATAACGATGGAATATCTAAGGACTCTAGGATCGGCAGCAGTTTCGAGTTTAGTTCAGAAATCTGGTTTAAATCTTCCATTTTCTCTTGGTCCGAAGGTCACTAACCTCGACGGCATTTGCAACCTTTACGATGCTACTAAACGGGTACGAGCTATACTTATCTGATATCATTTGCTGATTCTCTTCCTCTTAGGATGATGGATGCCTCGTATCAATATTTGAATATGACTTCAGTGACCAGGGCCAAAAGATCATTAAACAGTTCGCGACCAATGCGCTTCGGAAACTTCGAGCAACACGGCATCCCGATGTCCTCAAATTTATGGATGGTGTAGAAACGGATACCTGTATATACATAATGACGGAGCGCGTTCGACCTCTTCCAAATGTTCTACAAGCCTGGTCATCGCGTGATACCAAGGAGAGAGAGGATTGGCTTCTATGGGGGTTGCATCGAATTTCGGCTTGTTTTTCTCCTTAATTTTCTTTCTGCACGAAATAATCGCCTAATCACAGGTAGCCTTGACTTTTGTGAATGACCCCTGTTACTCGACGCATGGGAAAATCTGCTTGAATTCTGTCTTCATTTCACCCTCTGGAGAATGGAAACTGGGTGGCTTCGAATTATTTAGCAATCCCAAAGAGGACAGCCCAATTTTATATGTACGTGAAAATTCCTCGGAAGTCAAGATATATATGCTAATAATGCTACAAAGGAATTCGGAGGGTTGTTTCCTGGCTCATCCTGTTGGGAAACTCCAGAAATCAAGAAAGGAGGTTGGTCCATACTCAAAGAGTGGGTCCTGTTGATTCACTCCAATCCGAAAGATTGATCAACTCCGCTATGTAGGCAGGAGCCTTCGGTTGCAGACGCCTACGCCATGGGTCTCCTTTTGCATGCAATCTTCAATCCGTCTCATCCAATACCAGCTACTGCTCACCCTCCCCACCCTCCTCCGGCTGCTTCTTCTATGGGTGCCATACCGATGACATTATTTCCCCATTTCAAGAGGCTGTTGAACCCAAACCCGAAAGGAAGGTTGACACCGAAGGGGTTTCTTGAAATCGGCATGGCAGATACAGGTTTCTTTGCGAATAACAGGCTTGTTAAGGTTTGTCTTGGACTCGATAATTTTACATTAAGTAGTGAAGCAGAGAAAATTTCATTTCTTCGGTAAGCGATATCAACCAAAGTACCCTAGCTCAAGATGATTTAAAATGAAATGCCAGGACTCTGAAAGAATCTTCCTCCTCATTCCCACCTGAATTCACCTCCAATCGTGTTCTTCCTTCGCTTTTAACGTCCTTGGAGTTTGGGGGCGCTTCGGCAGCGGGGATATTGCCTCTGGTGTTTAAATTCGGCTCCAACTTGTCGCCTGAGGATTACCCCAATGTTATCTTGGCCCCTCTGATCAAGTTGTATGCTAGTCCCGATCGTGGAACTCGAATGGCTTTGCTGGACCACCTTCCTGAATATGTGGATAAGTTGGACAAGAAGATCGTCAGTGAAAAGATCTTTCCTAACCTTGTAAATATATGTTATTTATTACTTCTCTTAAAAACTCACAACAACAATATTGTTAGTCTACTGGATTCTCGGATACTGTTGCCGTCATCCGTGAAGCAACCACGAAATCGATTATCCTATTGGCTCCCAAGGTAAATTGTGCTCTAATCTTTGTCTTCGGATGACTCCTACTTTCAATTAGTTAACTGAGCGGATTCTCAACAACGACCTGTTGCGCTTTTTAGCCAAGATGCAAATGGACCCTGAAGCATCTATACGAACAAATACATGTATTCTCATTGGTCGACTGGGCCCGACTTTGGGCTATCACACCAAGAAGAAAGTCCTTGTGCCCGCTTTTTCGCGTGCCCTCAAGGATACGTTCGTTCACGCGCGTGTTGCTGGGATTATGGCGTTTATGGCAACCATCGATTGTTTCGAAGTTGAAGACATTGCAAACAAAGTCATCCCAAATATCGCCTTTGCGATGATAGACAAAGAGAAGTAGGTCTCTTCACTCCTTACAAAAATGATGCACTGATAGCTTCTCTCCAGGCTTGTCCGAGATCAAGCCTTCAAAGCGGTCGAACTCTTTGTCAAGAAGCTTGAAAGACATGCTACGACTATGGTATTTCTTCTGAAATGACAATCATAATTCAATCATAAAACACTAATTGATCACAGCCAGAAACCATCTCGAGCGACGCAACTGAGAATCCTGGCCCTACGCCTGGTACAATGCCCGAACAAATTACTCTCGTAACCTCTGCAGCAGGTGCAGCAGGATCTCTCGCCGGATGGGCAATCTCATCTCTAGGGAAAAAAGTAAGAGTTGTCAGTGATCTCTTCTATGATTTTGTCACCGTCCTTCGTGAGTAGCTAATAACGTCTGACCTACAAACGTCCATTGGAGTTGGCCTCGGAGGCCCAATAGAACGCCCCACGTCGCCGCTACCACCTGTTGGGAATACCTTTTCTAATGCATCCATGTCTTCACCTGCATCCCCTACTACGTCCGCCCAGTCTTCTAGCCCAAAGGCAAAAGGTATGCAACTTGGTGCAAGCAAACGACCTACCGCCATCGCTGCCACAATTATCGCAGAACAGTGGGCTGAAGATGATTCTACTGGAAATGAGAATCCATGGGGTACCGACGACCTCATCGACGTCAATGCTGATCAGGATGATTGGAGTGAGTGAACTGATAACCAAACCTTGCTTGATAATAATCCTGGTCTAGGTGCATTCGAGACCGCACCACTCTCTAAGCCTAATCCTACAGGATTGGGTCTTGGCATAAATTCAAACGCAAACTTAAATGGCAGTCCTCACCGGTCCACTAGCTCTACTTTGGCCATAAAAGGAAACTCTGTGAGCAGAGCCCCGACACCCTTACCTCTCACAGCCCAGTCCGATTCTGCTTCGAACGAAAGTTGGGGTGCTACACGGAAATCAATCTCACCTGTCCCTACCACTCCCCGTCCATCTGAAATGACCAAAGAGGAGAAGGCCGCAGAAATGGCGCGACGTAAAGAGGAGCGAAAGCAGGTAATGATCTTTCACAACATCTATTCAATGACTCACCTGGCTTGTGTGCTGATTTCTAGAGAATTGCCCTACTCAAAGAACAAAAAAAAAACTCAGGGCGAAGTTAACAATCTCTGGTCATCAAGATTCGAAATTGCATAGTATTTACACATAGGCTGTTGATCCGTATGTCATACCCGACCGCGATTGTCTGCTTTATCGATCATGCATTCCGTGCAATGTTACTTGCAAGATTCTGGTACTAACTCATAGTATAAAACACCGCAAGATGAAACCACATCAGCAAATTTGGGGATTTCTGGTATGAGCATATATGATGTAAAACGCATTACGATTTTGTCATAATCAGTACAATTTGATATAAGATTTTGATGAGCAGATATGGTCAGATGTGGCTGGGTCAAATCAGTAATCAACCACGATTGTTCATAAGGTTATGACACATTACGCATCAATGAAAATCTTTTATGACCTTTCATGGGCTTATGACACCTCACGATTTTTTCCAGAGGGCAGCCAGAAAATCGGTTTCAAAATAACGACGGCACATCTCTCCTACTCTTTCACTTTTTCGACTTTTGAAGTGTTGGAGACATT